>DWLO01000046.1:0-30937 GCA_018245335.1 Dalla quadristriga
AAATTTGATCGTCGCCTGTCACACACATCACATGTGATTTATATAAACGTAGACAACTCTTATGCTTTATTGATATACTTGAGTTTCATTACCGTTGGTTTAGGATTGACATTCACTCACTGAGGGTAAACTTTTTGTTTATCCTTCAGCCACACCTCAATCTTATGTTGTACTTGTAATGTACTTGTTTCTCTACTCACCTTTCCGACATCCTATTTACATGCATATACTTTGGTTCTCCAAGTACAAAATAAGTTTTTGTTTGGTCGAAGACAGTGTAGCTCGACCAATAAAACCGAATATAATCTTAGGTCATTGAATAAGTACTAGTCCATTTAACTGTCGGCATTTGCAAATTAATTCACAAAATGATATGCTATGGGCCTTATTATCCCGTGTTCGCGTCACAGAGCCGCGATGTCAATCGCTATTCTTTTTTTTGTTACTCGTTCAAACAATGGCGGGAAAATGTTTTCTACGTGTGGGGGCGGTGGCGTGGAGTGTGGGGTCAATAGCGGGAGCACTAATCTCTGTCGGGATCGTTCGGATTAATGGCTCGTATTGCCGTCTTTGTTGTTTGTTCCCAAGTTCTCGGTTTGCTTAGTTGTTACAAGTTTAGCAATGCACTGTGAACATAAAGCTCTAATTCCAACTAGGTACTTTGTTTCGAGAGACAACTTATAATGTATTTTTGGAATCTTTGTTTGCTTATTTAGTCTTTATAATGTGTAATTAGGTACCTACTTGTGTGATTTTTTTTTTCAGTATTATTGTTGTAATAGGATGTCATAGTAGAGTTGTAGATGAACTCCTGTTCGTAGCCTGTGTCATTTTTTGCCTTCCTTTTGAGTAACGTTTTTGCTCTGCATTAGTGCAAAATAAAATTATATATGCGGAACACGACTGCTGTTACGAGTTGTCAATTTACGTCGGCCGCGCCTGCCTAATGTCAAAACGTTCATATTTCCGCTGGAAAGAGTTTTCCATTGCTTTTGCGTACAATGCACGTCCGTTCATAATCGGAATGAAATTACATACGTAAGCATAAAAAATTGTCGAATCAAATCCCGGCTATTACGGAGGGCGCTGCCACTAATTAAAATAAAATTGTTAAAACAGAGCCCGGTTCTCGCCGTGCTCCCCGGACTAACTTTTAACGAGGATATATTTGGTTTAGACCAACCCTTTGGTGATTTTACTATTGAGTCTGGCTGCAAATAACTCCGTAATTGCCTTCAAACAAGCTCTGATTTCGGAGAGAACACCGATGTTATATCTTTTTTGAGATCAGTAAGCAACACGACAGCCCAAAAGATGAACTTCATTTGGATTGATCTGTCTACATGAACAAGCAATAGTTGCAGGCTTAGGCTAATTTTAATTATATTTTACAACTGGCATCTCGGTTAATACGGTCATTATTTTTAAAACTCTAGCATAATCAAACAAAATGATTACAGGTATGTTTAGTGGATAGGTCCGGTCCGACCATGTTCATTATTGCGCCAAAGTTACTAAAGCAGAATCGTCAATTCCAGTGAAAGCGACAAAGAGAATTTCGTGTAGCAAATCATGTATACGGTATTTTTCAGCTCCCATTAAATTAATATGCCGTAAATTTCCCGATTTTGTCCGAATTTTAGCACACTTACCTTCAACCAAACTGAATTTTATGAGTTGAAAGGAGTAGGTATACGTTTTGTAGTTTAATTAAGTATATACGAGTATGTACCCGTATTTTAGTCCTAATATTTTATAAAATGTGTTACCAATTACGATGCGATCACTGTGTACTTGTGTGCATCTTGTCCGCGACTTCTGAATTGAGGATACTATTGGATAAGTACATGCTTTTAAACATGGACAGGTACTTATTACATTACTACCCGCCCTATAAGTAATTTACGTTATAATGAGTTATAGACAAAGTTATATGCTTATTTTATGCCGTGTTGTTCGACCCACGCGCCACCAATTAGATTGTATGTTTATATCAGTTGCGTTTTGTATCACAATGTAGATACAGTATACGGAAAATTATGTTTAGTGATAAGTAGAGCTTTTATGTAATCTATAAGTAAAAAAAGCCTCTACTAATTAATTATACACGCAGTATAAATTAGCGAACGTATAAAAAAAAATTGTACAGTTAAAGACACGTTTATATGAGTAGGGCACAAGTGTTTAATTCCTTGAAAATAACTTAAATTAAACCTTACTCTTCTATCCATATAACCGTTAAAGCCAACAGGAAAACGGGATGTGCAATCTCATCGAACTACGAGTAGGTGTAACAAACTGATCCTTCGTTCACTTACACATGACATAATTATACAATGGGTTCTAGTTTCTGGTTCATTAATCTGGTGAAGCTGATAAAATCTAGAAAAAAGAAATCATAAAAAAATACACACAAAATACAATTGGAAAGAGCGCTTAGCTGAAAAAAACAAGCTCTACAAATAAAAATTTATAAAGTTATCTCAGGCGGAGACAAGAATATGTTACACCTACTATAAAAATATGTAACGTATAGGTTGTCTTTGTCTCCACTTGTAAATCACTAAAAATAAACCAGCAGTATTGCACATAAAAGTAGGACTTAATTAAAATCATGGACTAAGGGAAGGACTTCTTTTGAATGGGGTCTGGGACTCGGCTCCTTTTTCAGTAAAACTTTTGTTTGGGATTGTATTATACAACTACTGTTGAATTTCAGGAAATTTCTAACCGAACATCCTTACTAATATTATATATGTGTAAGTGTGTTAGTTGGTTTGTCCTTTCATGCTGCAGCAGAGCGCATAGCTTGTGGACCGGGGAGAGACATATTTTTACTAGGCGGAGCCGTGGGGAAAGTCTCGTATTAAATATTTTAACTAAACACGTTTTTTTTTCTTTTAGGACCTGGAAAACCGGCAGCAAGATGATGGATTGTTTGTGCCCCTCACCACGTACCCTGGCCTGTCGTGTTGTGCTCCTTGATGAACGGGAGTTGTTACACGAAATGCAGGTAATATTCTCAAAACCATTCATTAATAACTGTTCTAAAGCCGAGCAAAAAGAATGTACGAACAGGTACGGCGATCGGGAAAATTGTTTCGTAATCGACCTCGTCGGGCACACGTCCCTTCGGACGCCGGCAGTATTTTTCAATTTCGCCGTGTGTATGATGAAACAACGCGTGGATTTTTCTCCGTTTCAATCCCTCAGTTTTGAAGTGCAGTCATTCCGAGACGAATTATTTGAAGTACACCCAGGGGCTCAAGAAAGGTCTTTTATATGCGGGACTCGGGCCCAAGGTGCGGGCGATGAATTCACTGAATCGTACGTCGACTCTATGAATATTAAATTCTATTTGGCTGGCATTGTCGCCGCGTGGTGAATGTAAGAGTAGTTCGCGGGCCCGCGCCGCCCCGTGTCCTCCGCACGTTTCCTTCTTACATGCTACATCACTATATGCGCCATTTTGCATCACAAACAACTAAATTAAGACTGTATTGCTAAGATCATATTTGAAGTTATTACATTTTAATAGGCAACCCATAGTGGCCCACTGCAGGCACGGTTCTTTCTTTACAACTGAGGAGGTCTGGACCGTACTCCACCACGCTGCTCTAATGCGGATTGGTGGAGGGGTTAGTGGCCAACCCGAGTAATGGAAGCAATTTCAGGCCACGAAGACCTTTTTTTACGAAGGCTACCGTCAAGGCTTAACGACTGTCAACTAACGAGAACAACCTGGATCAATGGCTTAACGTGCCCTGTGAAGCACGGACGCGCTCAAGAAGTGTTTGCTACTAGCTGTCACGCTCTATTTAGGGCCAATAGGGGATAATTGGGGTCAGATAAAATCTTAGCGACACATATAGTTAAAAATACTATTTGAAGTCTATCCTAGCTACTAGCTATTTAGTCACATCAAACCCTTATATTCTTGCTTGATAACAAAGTAAAATTCAGAGGAAAAGAATTTAAAAGTTTAAATTTAATATCACTCCCATTGCTAAGAAAGCAGTCGGGCGCCAATATCCATATAGTATTTGCTATCTTAAAGCTTGCACTAACTTAGGCCATAAAAGCGGGTTACTTTAAACGAATTCATTGTAATATACTTACATAAGTCGCCCATAACCGTAAACAAGGGTAGAATCTCTGACAAAAATGCTTTTGTTTGGCCTATAATCTGATGGGTAACTTGTTCCTCAAACAAATTCTCAAGATATATTGGGCTAGAATCGTCCAATTTGGGTAAAGTAGGAGCGACGAGAGTTCGACGTTTTCGCTAAATTGTATGGATATTTTAGATAAATCGTCGTCCTGTCCCTACAGTTTCCCTATCTACAAAAGGACATTTGTCTCAAACGGATCCAACGACAACTTTTCTCTTTCCAAATTACGAACACATCAATATTTATTCGTGTCAACTACTGCGTTTCATTTATTAACGTCGTTCAGTTAAATTAAAACAGGAGATTAAAGATATACAAATGGTTGGACTCCTTATTTAACTATTCAAAGATAGGTAGATAAGAGAGATTGATATAGAGATAAGATACCTAAGATACCTAATGATACCTAATAATTCGTACCTAATTGTAATCGAAAAATTTGTGTCAGTAGTTCATGTGATTTAATGGAAAATAAAGATGATAAGTTCGAATGCCCGTTGTTAATTGTAGCAATGTTTGTTTTTTATTAGCAGTTTTACTTACATTATTGTTAGTAAAATATCAAAATGTCAATATTGATTGACCTCTGTCAAATTCTAACTAGAATGAAATTGTAACACATTATCCAGTCACAACGATGTATTCTACACTATGCAAACGCATAGCAAAGTGTCTGTTGAAATGAATGGCTTGATGTAATGAACCCACTGAGAAATGCCATACTTATCCTAGTGTTGCTCCTTTACTTCGGCCAGTATTGTTCATGAATATGGCTGATAATCCATAAGAATTCTAATAACCGCAATGATTCACTTTTTTAATAAACAGCCTATAACAATACATCATTAAAATAAAAAAATTAAATTAAAAAGCCTTTATTAATTCTACTACTTACTTAGTTACAAAATATAATTAAACTTTTTTTTTACAAAATACTTAATTACGTATTGCCTAATTTTCTCACACAACTATTTATTGTTTTTTTTTCATTTAGTTAATTGTTATGAATAACCCTTTTTTTTTTAAACAATTCAGCCTTTTTCTATAACATTAGGTACGAGTACATGTACTTACTCTAATGTTTTCAGTGATTTAATACTGGTTCGCATTAACCCAATAAGGTTACTTAATAAGGTTCCAAAATAGGCGATATTCAGATTTATTTTATTAGGGCTTATGGATACATAATCTCAACTTTTCCTCCGTAACTTGCATTACAACATAAACTACTAGCTTGATCATCCAGATTTAATCGCATAAAAGAGAATAAAATAATTGAAATATTATTAACACTTGACTGGAAACAAGATGTTATATTGTTCTGTTCGCTGCTTTAGTTTTATTTCGTTTCAAATAATAGGAAGAATGAATGGGGAAGGAATTGCAGAGCAATTTACGGCAAGCCTAGTGTCGGGTGCAGGCCAGGCGTAGAGTCATTCATTGTGTACTTGTGTAGTGTATTGTCACAGCAGCAAATTGAGTCGACATTATTTCACGGTCTGCTGCGTAGATGCACCTCTCGCCGTGTTATATTGATGGTGGGCGTCTTCACTGCCTGTTGCTGGAGTGCGCTGCGACGCTTTGTGTCACTAGACGCTTTAAGATCGTTTTCCAGACTATTCGTATTATCAGCGAAACGGATTCTGAATGAGCGTCTACAACCAAGTTTATCTCATCATAACAGGTATTACGTATGATGCAGTCATATACAACGAGTAGTATTAGTAGAGTTAATTGTGTACTAACTGTCGCAGTTGCATGTTGATTCCATGCAATTTTTCGCTCTGTTGCGTGGAAGTCGATGCACCTCTTGCCGTGTTTTATTTCTGGTGAGTGTCTTCACTGCCTGTTGCTGTTGCGCTGCGACTACGTTTTGTGTCATCAGATGCTTTGAGATCGTTTCGAGAAATTTTAAGAGTAGGTACCTATAAGTCCTATAATTTCTTTATGACCATGTACTATCATCTACTACGTTTACATCTACACTGATCATAAATCTAATCGATTATCTTTACCTGAATTGGCTACGTTCTTGGAGGCTCCTGTATACATAAAACATTACATTGGAACAGTAGGGCATTGAACAGTAATGCAAACATTAAATCAAATCCTATAAATAACTTTATCCGCACGCACACGTGAGATTCCTACTAAGTCCTCGGGAGAAGAAAGGAGTCTCGTGACCGGCCTTACATACTGCTCTATTCTTGTTTGAGGTTGCCTCTAATTGTCCTTGAGCGGGAGATACTTGACACCACTCAACTTCAGATAGCCGGCATACGTTTCAAGTCTTTTTAGATGCATCTTATTATGAAAGGAGACATCGGTTACTGGAGAAATATTCTAGATATTTCTAAATACGACGAATACAACAACAATGTCAATACTTTAACGAAAGGACTGTAACACGAACTTATCATAAATAATCTGTGCTTTCAATGTTTATTGCAAGCTACATGGATGGGTATCCAAAGTACTACTAGCTCTTTAAAAGGGTGCTGTGTACTATGAGAGTTTTGCCGCTTCTTGTAATAAAGCCAAAAAAAAAATGCTTATCTATGCATGAAACGGTGGTAATGTTCATGTCAAAAATAATATTCCGGTACTTTGTTGTTTCTTCATCTTCTGAATTTGTTTTTATCCTATTACTACTGTAATAGGATAAAAACAAATTTAACCTGGTACCGGTCTAAAAAATCCCGAGGAATTGTAGAATTCCTTACGTGTTCTGTTGAAAGTTGTAACGATCCGTCTCAATTTACACTAATCAGCTTATGGAAAAGTAACTTGCATGTTACGGAAGGAAAATGGATTTAATCTCTTTTTTATCGCTCATGTCTAGAATATGTTATTTATCTCGAATGTGAAATCGATTAAGAAATAAAATGATTTAATTACTCGCTTCCAAGTGTTTCTTTTATTCTGTTCCATGCCTGATTTGAGATGAGTACCTAGGTACCACAAAATTGCGTGTGTATAACCAACGCGTTCATCGATTGCCGTCAGGTTTCGAAATCGTTTGTTATTTTTCGAGCCGGGCGCACTCTGCTGGGAGCAAACGTGCACTGTTATTAAATCATTTATTATTCAGCCCGACGAACTGTTTCACAATTTTCCCACAAACTTGGAAGCTTCGTGCAAACATAACAACAAGGTAACATTATGCGTGTAACTGAAGATGTTATGCTTGTATATCTTGAAGCCATATTTTGTATTCCTGTTTTGTGTAAAGCAAACCCTTGCATGAAAACGTAGTGTTCCAATAGGCAAAGCCTGCTAATTTAAAGTAGTAACCTAAAACTACACAGCTAAAATTGTATTTATTATTATTTGTTTACTTTGAAGTGTTTTCATACATTAATATGATGTACTAAGTTGAGCTCCTACTAAACCTATCACTATTATTACGACTATCTTACTAAAATTATAAATGTAAGAATTTGTTTTTTTATTTGTTTGATACGGTTTCCGGGCTAAGCTTAAATCTTCATATAATTTGGTAGAGAGGATAGCTCTAGCTTATCATGCTCTTCTCCTTCTCATTGGCAACTTTTATTCAATTTGGGTATTAATTCAAAATATTGACCATAAATTTAACGCGGACAATTTCGCGGTCAATAGCTGGGGTTATATCTAAATGTGAAAGTTTTTGAGGATATGTAAATTGGATATGTAAATGTCTGTTACTAAATCACTCGAAAAGTACTGAATACATTATTATGACATTTGGTGTAAAGATAACTGGAACCCTGGAAAAGCACATCGTTCACTTTTTTTTAAAAGAGTCAACCCTCTAAAAGGTCGATTGGGAGATGAATATTTGTATAGAAAAATGACAACTATACGGAGCCAGTGTCTAGCTAGACTATTAAGTGTTGTATTTGTACTGTTTATTAGCTTTAGAAGGTTGATTAATATAATCATGATAGCTAAGCGAAATACGGATAACGTAATATAGACTGCTAATTTATTTCTTCGTTAAATTGCCATTCCGATACCCGCTTTTAAAGCTTGTATTAATATCGTCTGGGGTTAATAAATTGATGAAAAACAAACAATTCATTTTGAATAAACAAACAAATCGTCGTCCCTGACCTATTATTATATCTCATAGAGAACAGAATGTATGCATGTAAATGTAAGAGTCTCAGTATGCAATGTTTGAGACACAAAATGTTTGATACACGCATTAAAAAGGAGTAAAATTACAGTGGCTACTATTTTGCACCCCAGTATTTGCTAAGGTTCAACGTGTAAGGGGATCTTTAAGCCTTCTAGTTGTAAAAATGTAAACATTGTATCTCTTTATCTTTATAAATGTCATCCCAATCAAAAATGTTAACTGTGTAATTAGAGCCAAGTCCTGAATCCCCTTCCAAAAAATTCAGAATAATTGACGTTTTACCTAATAAGGCACATTTATGAGTTACATGGATATCGGGAAAGAAAGGTCCCAGAAGAAAACTGCCCAAGTCCTTGAACCCTCAATATTAGGGCTCAATTTTTTACAGCGTCCTAAACTACTAAAGTTTAATCTTTTTTTAAATATTCAAAAGCATACCTATCTAAAGGGGAAGCAGAGATTTGAGGGTGTGAAAAACAAAGATAACTGGTTCATGTAAAGACACTGGCATGCCTGTATCTTTTACATGAACACATGATATGAACCAATTCACCGTGCTTTTCTCATCCTCATAGTTATGTCTGCACACACCACACTGTATGCAAACACTGTCATACTTGCTGGAACTTGGCCTGCACTGCCGTGCGATCAGATTTTAACTAACCACTACTGTTTCTAACGGGCCTCCCTAAGCCACCTATTGATTCCAAATAGCTTATAAATAATATATGATTTCTCTGTCGAGAAGAATTAATTATACCATCGAGCGCCGTTCGCTGAAATATAAAGCCAACGTAATTAACGTTAGTCTAATAAGATATATGGGATACAAACGAAGTGGGAAAATGGGACATTGTATGTTTAACCTTAACTACTTACTTTCGCAGTTGCCCATATTCCTTTTTTGTATGTAAATCATAGAGCCCGTTCAAGACTTGCCCGTTTGCTACTTTGAAAGGTCTCTTAGTATAAGTAGTTAGTAATGCAAATATTATCTATGAGGTAATTTTACTCGATAGTGGTCATAAATGTCTTGTTGATCTTAAGGACTGAAATTTTGAGAATGAGCTGGTCGCCTTTTGTACATACGGGGCAGTAAGAGCATGTAGTTTAAAAGTTTTAGCTACGGGAAAGCGTTCCCGCGCGCGGGAAAGGAAAACATCCTTAACTTTTTTTAATATTTTGACTTGCATAAACAAATTTTGGAAAAAAAATACAGTCAACAGGAAAATTGTCAGTTTAAGGGGATAACATTGCTCAAATCGCTAAAATGCCGTAGGTTTAAAGAAATTTGATGACCAATCCATGTGTGCGATCCTCATATAAAAAATATATGTTATACTATAGTTCACAAACAAACAAACAAACTGTATGCTTAAAATGTTGCTACAAGTTATCCAATTTTAGAAAAAAAATATATAAATAAACCATTTTCAAATGCAAATTGCCCTTTGTTTCTTATTAGGTGCAATAAAATAGCATGAATTTTTGTTGACGCCAATCGATTCTATTTCTATTAAGGATCAAAATAATCTTTTATACCAACTGAGGTAAGAGTACTTTTAAAGTCAGAAATCACGAAAAACGTTTCCCATACATTTTGTTGTAAATATCACACACAACTGTCGCAACTTATACCTACTCGTACTTTTATACTTAACAAAACTTTTTATTTCGGATACACAGATCAGTACTATTATTCATTATGTGACGGCTTAAAAACTCGCGAACCATATACAAGTTATCGATTGCGTTTTAATTTTGGAGCCCGATTCAGACTTTCACACGCACAAGCGTCGCATCCGCACCAAAGAAAGCCAACGGATGTAAAGGCTTCGTGCAACGCGTGAGTCGATCGCCACCGTGCCCCGTCATTACAGTGCCAATAACACATCAACGACTACTGGTCTTACTGGTTCCTTGGTCATTGCGTGCGAATCAGCCTAATTGTGGAAAGTTGAGCTTAAGAATGCTAATTGGAACATTTAGGATATCGTGGGAGCCTGGTTAGAATTATTTACCGTCTGCCTTGAGTTTACTCTTTAACATACATTCAGAATTTCTTAACCTACTAATGTTGAGATACCGAAAACCATACATTTAATAGTTGGCTGTATTAATCAATACGTAGTTTCATAGAATTTTGCTCGTTTGTACTTAAACAAAAATATCATCAGCTCAGTTGATATGGAGGTTTTTATGTCTAAAGATGATCAAGATCCTTTTATCCGTTTATCGCCAGTACCACTGTCATACCAGTATGTACTAAGAAACAGTTGGTTCTCAGGCAATTTATGGTTCGGTTGGATAGTTACGGTTGTGGCATACTTACAAGAAACTATACCAAATGTGCAACTTTAGAAATAACACACACTGGACTAACTTATACTTCTATTTTATTATACGGGTCTGAAGTCCATGGACGTTCATGGGCGTCAGTGGCCACATAAGGTTACTGGAAGCCCGTTTATTACATCAAAAATACGTTTGAATCCTGTCTGATGAGTCATTGCTTTTGGTCTGACTGCCCATTACATTGAGAGGCGGTACTCCAGAAGTTCCTTCAGATACAATTTCAATTACATTGTAATAACGCCCATAGGCGAATTCCGATCTTCAACTTTTAAAGTACTAAACGTTGCATACTTTTATATACAATATGTGCAAGTAATATTATTTTACTTCATTAACATGATAGTTTGTATTCGTAACTACATGACAACATGATCACATCACGGTACCGTCAATCTGCTCTCTGTAATTATCAGAATATGTAATGAGCATAAGTTTGTACTTGAAAGGCTTATACAAACATTTGTGAAATATACGTGTAGGTACTATGTTATGTTTATTATAACTAACTTTATTATACTATTTATGCATGAAGAAACTCTATGGATCATGCACAACAAATGCCCATTAATTATTTACTTTATCAAGCTTTCAACATATAATTGAGTAGTTTTTTTTGTAAGGTGTATTGAAATATACCAAATCTAAAAAAAATCTTGTAAGACCATTTTGCACAGATATTATAGAACTATCTATCTATATCTATCTATATCTATGTTTGTTACTCAATCAGGCAAAGACTACTGAATAGATTTCTTTTTTTTCGAATTGACCGTTGCTGTTGGCCCTACTGGTCTTTACAGCGTCACCGAACGGGACCGAACAGTGTATTATGTGTGAAATAACAGAACCTTGGAAAGGGGCATAGGCTACTCATTCCCAAATTCATCCCCTAAGGGAGAATAGGGAATTAAATTTTGTATGGGAAAACGAATTTGCGTGGGTAAAGTACGTGTGAGTTTATGTCTTTGAGTAAATGTATGTCCTCAGATCTCCGAGGGAACTGTCGACAGGAACTACGGGCAGGCACGCGCGGCTAACTCCCGCCGCTCGTTTTTTCTACGTATCACTGTTTTGGGCCCCGACCGTCCCTTTATATGTTTACATTCACAGCATCGCTACGTAGATTGCATTCTCCTTTTTAGGGTTCTGCACCCAACGGACCCCTATTACTAAGCCTACGCCGCGCCGTCTCGCGCCGTCTAGCCGTGTGTCCATCCGTCTGTCCTATCTTTGAAGGGCTGCATCTTTTGGACCGTAAAAGGTGGCTAGTCCTAACAATTGATAAATAGTTTACAAGAAACAGGTTTCGTTCGAAGTTTTTTTAATTTTCCTAGGTATATAGTACAACGGAAATTGTGTTTTGCCGATCAAACTTCCCTAACTGAATGAAAAAAACACTTTATTTTTTAATACATAAAAAATGAATATTATCTCTAAAGAATCTTATCATGAATAAACTATTTGCATGAATTCGATTCAAAGCTTGTTCAAAATAGTACCTGGAGTTAGTTATTAGTTTGACATTGCTTATTCCCAATCGAAAATTGTTCAATTTGTCTCTGTAGAAGTTCTGATATTATGTTCAAAGCTAAACTTTTGTTTGCCAAACAACACTATTACAGACACCTACAATTTTTTGTTTAAATGACATGTTTATTTCTGGCCCAAAATATTATTCTTAATTTAAAACAGTATCCAAGAGTAATTAATATATAATTTAAAAAAAAGGTATTATTTATACACTTTTGAGGGGTGTGTTTCTCAATATACGGATAGCCACCTTCGAGTGGTAATTTTGTAGACTATTTTAATCATTTAAATTGTCTTACTCAAACAGGATAACAGTACTGGTCAAGCTTTACTCGACGTGGTGTTCAGGCACCTGGATTTATTGGAAACAGCGTACTTTGGCTTGCGTTTCGTCGATCAAGATAACCAAACTGTAAGTCAACTGCTATAATTATATATATTTTATATGATGAGAATAGCAAACGAGGATTCAAGTCCACCAACTACAGCCACCAATAGACATCTCTGTCAAACCTCGAATATGACTATCTGACTGTTAGTTAGTTAGTTAGTATTAGGTGTTAATAGGAATAAAGCGTCTTGTTAAATTGTGACCGGCATCCACACTTTTCCGATCGGAAACCAATTGTTGAAAAACAATTATTCCACGGCAGAGGAGGTGGTGGGCGAAATTATATAGTTTACTATTTCCATAATAATATAGTTTATTGGTAGTGCATATTTTTATAGTCGTATTATTTACTAGTTATAGTTTTATTTGTGTAGTTTAACTTTATAATTGTTCCAGTTCTTAGCCACTAGGTATTTGTACTTTATGTATCGCTTCTGAGTATTTGTCATCCAACTATTTGCTTCAGTAATTTTTACATTAAATTAATAGGTGAAAAAGCGGGAGAAATCAAAATTTTACCCACGTTTCTAATACAGATTGGAGGAACTTTTGATCTCAATCCTATCTTCAAAATGAATGATAATTTCTAACGATATTTATAAACTTTTCAAAAATAATGAACTTTAAACAATCCTGATAATGAACACGATATACTCGTAGTTACGCTACCGGAATTGGAATTCCTACTTTGTGAAACCTAAAACCCCTGCCATTTTTGTATACTACTCGCATGTCGTTATAAATTTCAAATCATATTAAGTTTATACATATAAGTGCCCCGGTAAGTATATTTCATAAGTAAGCAAATAATAGTAAGAATTCCGTCTTATTTTTTATCAGCATTGGCTGGATGCTGGAAAGAGGCTGCGTCGTCAACTCCGTGGCTCCGACACTCACACATTTTACTTTGGAGTCAAATTTTATGCGGCAGACCCTTGCAAACTACTAGAAGAAATCACCAGGTAATTTATATACTCTTACTACTCTATTCTATTTTATTTTACTAATAATATAGATAGAATCCTCTTTATTGTACACACGAATATTATTTTCAAAGTAAAGTAATCTTTAATCGTATTAAGTATCTGATCCTATTTAGTATCCTTAGATCTAGATACCCAGTAATAAATATTGACAACCAAGATCATCAGAAATGATTTGTACCTAAATATAGGTAAATATTAAATTTCAATATAAACAAGATATTCTGTTGCTTAATGAAAGTATTTAGTTTATTAAGATAAGAGTTAGAAAGACCAAGAAAATATTTATAAAACGAAGTGAGTAAAAGTTGTGCTTTTCCATAAACTCGTCGTAGTAATGCCCGGAGAATTATAATGAATACTTAAGCAGCGAGATTATTTTAACACCGCTGAAGTTAACTCCCGTACCTGCGTGAATTTTTATTCACCGTTAATCCTGTGAAACCGACACTAAAACTTGTTCAAGTTAAAATGCGAGCGAAGTGAGAACCAAGATTTTAATTACAAGAGTTTCGTAAAGATAATTTGCGGTGTGCCATTTAAAAAACCGGGTTAACTCTGCACACAATGTTAGGTGCGTGTCGAACTGCTAAGGACCTATTTCGCGAAATAATTAAAATGGTGCCGATTTTGTTTTTACTTATAAAAATGTTTTGCATTTTTGTATGAATGAACCACATTCGAAATATTTAATACTACCACATTTAACTTATATTAAGAATGAAGAGAAATAAAAACCCCACCAATGTATTTCAAATAAAAATGAGCCAAGCCCTAATTAAATCATCATCATAGTCGGCCAGCATGCAGTGCGGCTTAACATTCTCAATCAATTACGATTGTCATTCACCGCGCGAACGAGAAAAGAGGTGGTATAGTTTGGATACAAAAAAAAAATACGCGGACGACAATAAAAGTAAATAAAAAACAAATTGTTGATTTTTTATTTGCTCTTTTACTCTAAATTACTCTAAAAATTTGTTTAATAATATAACGTAAAAGCCTTATTATTGTACTTTTTGGATATTGAGCAAGATAATAAAAGGCATAGAATATAATTAATACTCTGTTAAAATACTATTATCCCGATATATTATTATTATTTATATAAGTAAATACGAATTTCAATGGATTATAGTCCGTATCCGTAGCAGTTTATTTTAAAGGGCGGTGATATAATATGTGTTATTGTAATGAGTTCAAACCAAACCACTAACGTGTATTTGGAAATGAATAAGTTAATTGCCGCACATATAAAATTATCAGCAGCTGTATTTAGTGATGTGGTCTCCATCAAAACAGTCAATGGGTTTACAAAACCAAAATTATTCTATCAGCGTGAAAATTTTACGCAATGCCGCAGCGAAAGCGATGCATATCTATAAATACTCTTACTCACTAATTACTAAAGATTTCTGAAAGAATGTTACTTACCTTTACTCCTGAGGACTCAAATAGGGATGTCGGCAACTGTACCTTTCCAAACGAAATGCCACTTCATAACTCAATTAGATATGGTGGCAGTACCTTCCTTTTGAAAAGTTCGCAAGCTTTTTGTAGTAAAAACGATTATGGTTTTCCGTGAGAAAGCCACTGTTATGGACACTCGCGTCCCTCCACCAATCCGCATTGGAGTAGCGTGGTGGAGTACGCTCCAGGCCTCCTCAAGTTGCGAGGAGACACCCGTGCTCTGCAGGCATGGACAGTTGCGTTACCGAATTTAATCTCAATGGCTAAGTAAAGTTCTAATTGGAACAGAACAAACAACTATACAAACCCAACTTATGGGCCACATTACATATTATGGGGTTAATTTCAGAATACAACATTGTAGTTGGTTATTTTATTACCTAGACCTTGTTAGGTCTAGCAGCACGATCGTACCGTCCCATCTATTTTAAATACTACAAAGGAAGATCTGTAGATCCATCTACAATTATATTCTATATATTTCCTATAAATAGGTCAGGTTTTCAAAAATCGGCATAAAAATGATAATTTCTTTTAGCTTTTATCATAAACCAGCAGACCTGTAAGACGTTGTCGCTTGTTGTGGTCTTGATCATACAAAACCCCATAGAAAAAGTACTTTCAGCTTGTCCCGAATTTTCCAATTTTCCGGGAAACGTTTCCAATTTTTCTTTACCTAAAAACCTTATTCGGACTATTACTTTACCGTCCAGCCGTTGTCAAGTGATGCGCTTACCAACGAACAGCATTTAATTTTTATTTATATATTATTATTTATTGGATTAAATTGCGAGGAATATATATAGTACTCTCCCGATGGGGTTTATTTTTGTTTAATTTTCCTCACACCTTTTGGACGTTAATAGTACCCTTACTGGGTAAGCACATGAAAAGAAATAACGGAAGTTATTTATGCTTATGGACCATACCTGCACACTCCACGGAATTACCTCCGGGTTTGATAACGGAGAGAAGACGCCGAATGCTAGCTAAATAATACGAATAATACCAGTAGGAGGGTCGGGTGTAGCAATAAAACACATCTGTTACATACGAGGCTATCGGCATCAAGTGCCGAGTCAGCGCCGCATTCGCCATAGTATTCTGCGCGACGGAATGGGATTCCCTGCTCCTATAATATTCTTATACGATAATATGAAAAGACAACGGGCAGACGCAACTCACTAATCAAGTTAATCCTACTATCCTGCTTCATCATAATATTATAAATGATAACGTTTGCGAGGATGGATGGATGGATCGATAGATGGATGGATGCATGGATGTATGTTTGTAAGTTAATCACGCAAGATCTACTAAACAGATTTGTATATGGTGAGGAAATACTCGTAGCTTCAACCCTGGAAAAAAACATACTATTTTTTTTCCAAAAATCATCCTGCAATTTCGACCCTCCATCCTCAATTCGTCCCCTTCATTCAGGAGGTTGAAATGAGAATAAAAGTTCCATACAGGAAAAACGTCTCTTTCGCCGGTGGAGCCACGTGCAATATTTAGTTCGTCATAATTGAGTTCTTGATTTTTATCTACACGGGGTGACAAACAAGCGTTTTGCAGAGAAAATTATTTAAATAATACCACTCAATTTCTTCAAAGAAATTGCATCTTTTTAAAGTTATTTAATATGAGTAAAATCGGATAGTATCTTGTAGACGTATCTACTCTCTTAGTTCAGGCAGTACATTAATGTAGAGTCGACTTACGTTACAAGATCTTGTTCCGAGCTCAGCCTTGAGCGTAGAGAAACTTGGGTACAATCCTATTCTCTATCACAAAGGACTTTATCCTTCAACGAGACGAAGCCAATTTTTTAAATTACGGATCCTTATTTCACTTGAACACCCCGTGACTAAGATATTAAAACTAAAATAAAATTAACCAAAATGATAAAATAGGATTATTCATGGGTACGTACTTAAAATATAATGATTAATGGATGAATTTGGCAAATATTTGCTAGGTATCTATCTTTGTTTAATTTAAGTTTCTAGCATACCATTTATGTCTAGGCCTCTGCGTGCCGTTCACTCTTGATGGTAATACTTTAATATTTTCGCCGAGAATAATACGGCTGACGCACTACCAGGCCATATAGCTAAAATTTAAAAACCTCTCGCTGGGAAAGGCTAAGTTGCTTTATACAAATCTTTCCATTAACTTTTATAAGAGATTGTAAAATTTGATGTCCACGACGCCAAGAGGTAGGACGTAAAATAAAGACGTAGTGCATTCGCAGTAAAACTGGCGAACTCGTAAACAGACGTGGCTGTGATAAAATTAATGAATGGACCAAGGTACCGGCATTAGAGCACTTGACTCAGCAATGTGCGGATAAAAACACTAGTGGCAGAATTTTTCATACCATAAACATTTTTAATTGGATGCATCTTTCAGGGAATGTCGAATAAGTTCCTCCGCACAAATTGGTCCTCGGTTGGACAAAATCTTTGCATTTCATTGCACTTGTATTTTTCTTACTGGAACAAAGGCAATGTATACAAACATACATACGTAAACGACTCAGCTGGAGTATGCAGAGATTAGGTACTTAAGATAATATCATCATCGTCACAACCCATCAACGGCCCACGGGTCTCCACTCAAGGTGAGAATGGTAAGGCCATAGTCCATCAATGTCCAAGTGCGGATTGGTAGACTTCACACGCATTTGAGAACATTTGGGCATGCAGGTTTCCATACGATGTGTTTTCCTTCACCAAAAGCAGATTATATTCAATTACTTAAAGCATACAGACTATATTATTATATCCTTCAGCTCAATTTTTTAATCATTCACGCAAGTGATTGAACACTTTATTCAGTTTATTGAGGTCTGTGATAGAAAACTTTGACTATAGCGATACTAATAACAAAATGTACGTTTATAGCAAAATGTAATTAATAATTTATTGTGTCATTATTTTTCGTCATTATTTGTTTATTATGTCTGCGGTACTTATATACCCGTTTTAAAGTCTGTCCCTGAAGTCTCTAATTATTAAATCCGTAAAAGCATAATGTCAAACGTTGAATTAAATTCTGTTCTTTTAATAAATTCATAAAATATGCTTAGAGGAAATGCAGACACAGAGGGGTACGGATAGATTGTAATAAAAATAAAAGAGTTGGGTTTTAAAGGAAGAGTAAGTAGGTACTCGTGCTTAGAACAAAGGTTGGTGTAGTTGATTTCATGAAGAATTCAAGCAGAACTTCTGGAATTTTTATTATCGTCCTTTGAGGGAATTTTTGCATGGAGTTCATAACATATTTTATTAAAAAATCGTTTCAATGTTGACACGGTATTCTGTGCGGCCTACTTTTTGTGTCACCTGTACGAAAGCTACGACGAAGGAAAAACTGCGCCCCTTTGGTAAAGAGCCTAAGTTAATAGTTATAAAATCTTTGTTGTTATGGCCTTTTAATTTTTAATTTCCTTGTTGGAGCCATATTTTCGACAACGACTTCAGTCTGCTTACTTTACTGGTCGAGGAAAAATTGAATAAAAAACATCTCTATGTTTCATAATTTATTCCGACAGAATAAAGAAAACATCTTTGTAAAATCAGGTCCAATTTTTCAGCAAGCTTTATGGGCTGAATTTAAAAAGTAGCCTATGTAGTATTGAAAATTAGTATGGAAAACAACTACTACACGGAAGGAGCCACCGGCGAAACCTTGTAAAAACGATAAAGTTTGAATGTTGTATTTTATGTTCAGGTACCAGCAGTTTCTCCAGCTCAAGCAAGACGTGCTGCGCGGCCGACTGCCCGTCGGGTTTGACTTGGCATCTGAGCTCGCAGCGTACGTGTTGCAATGTAAGTACTTTTGATAACACCGCCCAAGTAAGTACGAAAAATGTGCTAGACGGACATTTGTCGATTTGTTTTCTTTTTATATACACATACTCGTTTGTTACCAATAAATTAAATTGAAGCGTCTTTTTGTTATATTAAGCTTAATAATTAAAGGCTAATAAAAAGCATTTATTGCTTAATGTAACTCCCCCATTAATAAATAAATGATATAAGTTTTTATAAATAAATTTGTGAAATAAATCATTTTAAAAGGAATATGTTATTAATATGACACCTAAACATAATGTACAATTTTTAGATCTTTTGTCTGCCTGTCCGTCTGCGTTTTTTGTGTCGCGAATCTGCGAAACCGCTGACCGGGTGTTGATGAAACTTTTCAGGGATTATAAAAGGAACACTAACTTACAGTATTGGCTTTGTTTTATCTCAATACATCATACGGTTTTTTTATTTATAGACCTTAGTGGCTGTACCCCTATTCACTGTTTAAAATTGTCTATATTTCGAGAATACACACGGGCGAAGTTGCCAGCTCTCCCTAGTATAAAATTATGTAGTCTACATAGTAATATAGTTTATACATATATAACAAATAGTCTTATCTACTCGACACATAATAAAATAGGTTAAGCGCTCCTGTCAACAAGGCATTACATTTTGTAACATGTAAGTAAGTGAAAACTTGGGAGTGATATTTTTCACTAGCAAATATTAACATTAATATAGCAGAGTATCATGACCTTTTGTTAGGGAGTAACCAAAGTCGGATCGTTTTAATTGATTCATTAATTCGATTTTGTCTGGTATAAGCACTGAGTGACATAGCAAATTTTATTTTAGGTACTGTTTTATAAGCTAGGTCTTAGTTAATATAAAGTATCGACATGTGGGTTTTTTAATGTGAAAAGAATAACAAACGAGTATGCAGCGGTCAGAAGTGACCAACACCACAACATAATATCTTATTAACAGTTCAATATGTATGGATTAAACTATAGAGATACATTAGTGAACTAAATTACTTGCTATGTACGTACCAACGATTTAATATCTAAAACGCCACAGCAAGCACCAGCCATGATAATAACTGTAACAATCTGTTCAACATTCCGTGACATAATTGTAAAGTACACGCAATGGAATAATAAATGAAATTGAACGCCCGCGGCTGATGTGTGGAAGAGGACGTTGACTCATTACTGGAGGCGCGCAGGTACCGAATGACCATACACAGAATGAATGAATAAAAATCTCTAACGTCCGAAACTCACGGTTCTACTTCTACGTAGTAGTTGCACGATTAACTGTTTTCATTATCAGTTTCGCTTCCCTCTCGCTCGCACATTTTTATAAAAACTAGCTAATGACAATTAAATTATGTCTAATTGAATTTTCAAGATGATACAATGAACTACTTTTCAATCGTATACCAAGACTTTTACAATCGTTGAAAATGTTAGAATCTGCAAGCGAGAGGGAAGCGAAACTGTTAAACGGTCTTAAGCTTTGACGACCTTACCGACGGCAATTTGATAGGTATCGCTCGCATTTCTCTACAAAAATTCAATAAGAATTTAAAACAGTAAATATCGTGGTGTTTAAGTTAATCTAAAACACTACGTATTTGTATGTTACATTTCCGAGAACCCCGTGCGTCCGATTTGACTTAGTAAAACCTATTCTTATCTGTGATAAAATTGCCAAACTGAAACAATTACTTTTTATAAGTACCTATATCTTGGAGTAGCTTTAAGTACAAAACTAACTAAAATTAATTGGGGTGGCCGTTCAAAAAAAACCTTCAAGAACGTGACAACATATCAAAATACGAGTAAAACAAACTTAATACTTACCTACTTAGGAATATCTTAAGCTATATTTAGAATGATTGGTAAATAAATTAAATAAAAATCCTATGTTTCTAGTATTTAAGTTAACAAATATAAACTTTAATAAAATCAATTATTTTTATTTTACGCTTACTTCAAATATATTATCTCTCTAACGTCTAATACAAAATATCGAAGCATTCCTAAGAATTTCCTTACACAACTATTTATTTATTTGCTTACTATGTATGTATTAGTATTTATTTATTTAGTTAATATGTATACAGATCGATACAGTAGTAGTCGCCTCGGCTGCGTAATCCTCCTCTAAACCTTTCCACTCTGCCCTAGCTCCTTTCATCCATTTCATATTTTGCCTTCCATGTTTCCTGTGGCCTTCCAATAGAATCCATTCCGTTACTATTTTTATGCACCTTGTGTCGTCCAATCTGCAGACATGACATCTGCCACCGGTAAATAATGTAAATAAAAGACATGAAACGACTTGATAACGCAAATATTACCGAAATCTGTTCATAAACTGAATCGTACGACAACATCTATAGAAGAAAACTTAATAGCTTAACATGTGCACAAGTTTGTTATTTGTAGGAATAATCCTTTGCTCTTTCGCCAATTTACTTCAATTGGTTGCATTGTCCATCGAATACTATTGTGTCTGGCTCAATTTCCCCGGCAGCGACAGCATTGTTAAAGCTATTTTCCATGGCTCTGAATATGTACCTATGCTTTAGATAAGAAGGAAATCTAATTAACTTTGAACTTAGTCCGTTGAATGCGTAATTCCGCCATTTGTATGTCTTAAAAGTTTATAATTTCCTAAACTTTTTACATTTCTATAAATAAATTTTCGAATGAAATAACTCAAAATATCAGCTGCATTAGCTTAAGGTTCAAGTAACGAGTAACGGCAAAATACACATTTACTTGTAATAAGTACTCTGTGTTTTTGTCATCTATATTGATACATAGCGTCTTATCAATGTGCGGCAGCCAATTAAAGTTTTTTGCACGTTTGAATCCTCACGTAATACACGCAATTATCTTTTCAATATGGCCCGCTCATCAACATCTGTGAAATTCTAATATTAACTATATAATTATTTTATACCTACCTATCATCAATTTATCATACACAATTGAAGTAGGTCCGATCTATGTAATTTTTGAAATATGTGTGGCTCGCAACTTCATACCTAGATTATTTCCGCGTGTAAATAATCTAGACACTCTGTAGTGTATCATCCAAGTCCGATTCTTAGTTTCGAAGATTAATTGTTAGTGCGGTTAGTTTCAAGCACTTAGTAAACTAGGTTCATGTGGAATTTTGTATCTTACTTCCTGTAAGTAATGCGTTTATTTTAAAACGGAAACCCTTGTTGTCTGTTCAGGGCTCTCAAAATGGGATTTAACGAAATATTGTTTCTTTTTTAACTTCTCAATAATTAATGAAGGAAATTTCAAGCTTGTGTTTTAATATCATCACATTAAAAGTAATTGATTTACAATTAAAACTAGCCATGGTATAAATAAAAACAAATTTTCTTTCAATAATTTAATTTAATTTAATAACTGCCCAGACTGTCAACATAATCACCTTTCGTGGCAAGTGCAGTAAACAGTTTCAGACTGTACATATTATTAGAGATAGTCCACGATGCATGCCGTGGTATCCTGTAATTAAGGCAACATTTAGCTTATAACATAAGACTAGATGTATACTGTAAATATATTATGTTAATGTGTGTCTTGTTGGATACCCTGACATAATAAAAAATAAAATAATTTAAATAGAAGAACGTTGTACATTCTTATAATATTATTAAAGGAAGGAATACATTACTCTCACTTTGATGAAATGTCATGTTTTTTAATGCTATATTTACATGTTTATAGATGATTAAAATACAATTTTCATGGTTTTATCCCTATGTTCAATCAGTTACGCCAGGAAAATTTTAACTTTAAAATATCTGGATACTTATAACATTACATTGTTACGATTTTTTCTTGCTACTTATTCAATTGGTAGTTACCAGACACAATAGAAAATCGATTGTTTCCGCCCTAAGAAGGCGATTTGACACGACATCCCCTATTAAAGCCGGGATGGATGTCTAAAAATTCTTTGAAATTAAATTCAAAATAACCTGTATTCGAAAAACCTAGTCCATGACGATTATAAGTAGGTATCTTCGATAAGTAAGTGTCCCCTCTACAATCCTTTAAAATTTCAGCGAAATCCGGTCAGCGCTTTCGAAGCCTATTTGCAACAAGAAAACGCAGACACACAGATACAAATTCTAAAAATGGTAGATTATGTGTAGGCGTGATATAAATAGAATATTCCGTTAAATTATTGTCCTTAATATCAATTTCACAGACAGACGTTACATTGAAATTTTATTTATTGATAAGATTTGTCGTATATCCTAAACCAATTGCCTTTTAAAACCCCCATTTTAATAATAATACCGAAGCTTTCAAAGACATTTTATTAAGCCGTATCAAAGGTAAAGTGGAGCGCTGGAGGCATAATATCAATGCGTTATTCAAGAGGTAAATGAGCCATCAGCGGTGGGGCATCGTTTGCATCTAATCTCACCTACATCAGCGACCCTTGCGAGGTCCCGGGGGACACATACCGACCGGCGCGTTGGAACTTGGTTGGCACGCTACAAAATTACTCTGAGCCAATCTTGTCTACTCATGTGCTGCGTGAAACTACCTTCTACAGACTAACAGAACTAATAGTAATGTATTCTAACAAGTCATTAGAAAAACTTTGTATCATCAGTCAAAACACCAAAAAGTCGTACTTTTTGTATCGACGACGTAGAGTATGACGTCAAAATAGTCGCCTAGTATTCTACTGATTAAATTATTGTAAACATTTTAATAATATTATGTTATAAATAATGAAAAAGAATTCTACAATATATGTACATACGAGTACCACTGCAATGGCCATCGTGAGTATTTTTCACGTGTCTTTGTTATACATAGGTAATAAGTTTACTGAATAAACTCATACACAGGTAAATAAGATATTATTTAATTTGCGCTTGACCCCGCCGATAGACCCGTGATACACTTCAATTTATTAGGCATTTAAAAAATATGGTATTGGTTTCCAATTTGAATTCAATTTATTAACTACATTGGTGAACCACATTCGAAATTCAAATTAATTTTCGGAACAGACGTTCCAACCGCTCGTCTGTATATTTTACGCCAGGAACCCATAAAATATTCCGGTTTTCCTGCCCCTTTGCATCCGAAATGATGCAGCGCCTTATTTTATTTATATTATGTATAATTTTGCAATAATTATGCTAGCGTTTACGAACATAGTAATGAATATCAATGAACTCGTTAACTTTCTTACTTTTCTAATGAAGCTGTTTTGAATTTAGTCTTTTAGTAGATATAGCAACCCACAATCACTTTTCACTTCAATGTATAACTGAGCTTACAAAGTCCGGAATAACCTCAAACCTAAGAAAATATTCATCGTTATAACGATAAACTTGAGAAATGATACAAATCAAAAACTTGAGTGCCAATTCTTTAGCGAATATTCCAGCTCGTTAGGTTTTCCCTGTTCCTTGTAACCGTACACGTTGTCCGAAAAAAGACGTTTCAGTGAGTGAACGACGAAGTACTATTTGTCACTGTAGGGCGCCATCTATTTTAGATGCCTGTTCCTGAAGTCGTTTTCTGTTTGGAAGTACGGTGAATGTAGACAATGGCTTGTCCTTCGCAACAAGTTAGCCGGCCCGACAAACACTTCACATTAATCAACTGGATGGGCAATCGCTCGGATGCTGAGCGAAATGAAACCGTGCGACCGCCGACCGGGATTACGTGAAATTACAGTTTCAATTGAGCGTACATTAAAAGGATAAGTGCAAAATATTACACTGCGCATTACACTTGTTATTTTCTGCTTTAAAGCACCATTAATGATACTTTTGTGCCATTTAAACGTTTCATTCACTTCCAATTAATGTTTTCGATACTAGGTTCATAGTATCAAAGTCCTACATCCTAAGTCATCACAAGCCTCCTCGTATATTTTGAAGTATATTTTAATAACAGGTGGTAGGACCTGCAAACGATTTGCCGCCAAAAGTCCTTCAATAAGGTTTAAAGACGTTGGTCAGCCTCGATAAAGTTCAAATTTGCACGAAAGATCACAAGAATGCGATACCACTGCATCACTTTGCGTTACGCAATTCGAAAGCAGCTCCGAAACATCATCATGAAAATTTAGCCACCAGTGGTCAACCCCTCCGCATTTCCCACCACTGCTAGGGCGGCATAATTTCGCCAAAGTATTCTAGTAACTGGTGACCCTTTATAAATTTTATGTAAATATTCAGAATATCAATTTTTTTTTAGGTTTCGAAATACATAAAATTTTAAACATGTGAAAACTTGTTATATATGGTGCCCTCAGGCTACAGATACAGATCTATACTCTAATTTTGATTATTGGTAAAATAAGATACAATAAATTATTTGTTTTTAATTATATTTTCACTTTTTTCTATTTATTTTATTATTTTACCTTTATATTTTGAAAGTTTCAGTATAGATAAGTTTTTACTTTGGTTTTCGAAAGTAGCAACAATTTTCTGTTAAAATAACAGAAGGAAAATCGTTTACCTCTGAAACTTTTATAGCGTGGGCTGCCCATAATCTGCCCTTGTCCCATTTGCGTATATTTTGTATTGAAAATATCGAAGAACATCTGCAGTCCGTCTTTTTAAACGTGTTTCAGGCCACCGATGCTCTTGGTTAATCGCTACCCGTATTTTGATTGCGTAACTCTGAGCAGTGTATGTACGTACACGTAGATGTGTGTACAAGGTTATATAGACTGTGAAAATCAACGCTACATTAGCAGTTGGCACTTACTTATTTTATTAGAATAGTAAAGAATGTGTTTGATTGCTGCACGACACTACTACACAGACGGGAAAAAATACACAAAAAATATAACTACCAGTAAAATATACCTAAACCAATATTACATAAAAATTAACAATATAACTTAATCAAAACCTTATTTGTATAAAATAAAATTACCTTATGTCACAGCATTCCACAGCAAAAGTGCCTGCACTCAGTATAAGCTGCTGCCTTACTTAAGAACCAACAGCACTAGTTTTCAGTACAGCCCATTCGAATGGAGATAGAATGAATCTTATCAATATTATCAATATGAAAAATTGTTTGTTTGATACGCTTTCATGGCTAAACCATACAATAGATCTGCATAGAATTTGATAGAGAGGTAGCTTGAGAAATGGAAAATGGTCATAGGATACTTTACATCCCGAATAAATATATAGATCCCGAGGAAATAAATAGATGATTTTTAAGGCGGACAAAGTCGCGGGCATCAGCTAATACATTATAAATATGTAGTTACAAATATGGCTTAGGTTTAGGTAGGTACTCTTTAAATAAGCGTCGAATAGCGAAGCATAGAACAGTCGTCAAGCAATCACTGCGATAAATAAACAACAAAGTATTCCTACTAGTACCTATAAGCGTTATGTATTTAATTTCAATATGAGAAAGCCTATCGATTAAATAACACATTTCAATATGTTAGACAAATTGCATTTCGCTAACATACAAATAGCCTATTATATTTACACGTAAAACGTTACCGCCGCCGACTTAAATTTTACTGACACAATGTTTGATCGAAACCATTGCGCGATCCAGCGCTTTGATCTGTCCTCCATGTTGAAATCAATTTCCGGATAATGTTATGTGTTTATGTTAGTGGTATATCGTATTCGATGGTTTAACAGCAATTGTTGATGTTGAAAGATGGATTGGAAATAATATTTTTACTGTCTTAATGTCTTACGAACGTTCAAGCGGGACACATGCTGCTCATTGCTTACGGCCATGACATGTCATGGGGATTAGAGAATTCGCCAAATGCTCACTATGGCAGAGTTATAGCGCTTAACGCACCTTTTTAGAAGAACCCTGTAATGTAGCATACCTACTGAAAACTTCCAGATGGAAGTTAATTGCAAAAAGTGCGCGAACCGAATCTTGGTGGACCGCCAGCAGCTAGTGACGTGAGTGGAATTTCAATCTTCCCAAGTGCCGTGCTGGTGAAATGGTGACGTTGACACCAGTTAAAGTAGGCTCCGCTCAGAGGCGGGTACTTCATATAACACCTACCTTTGCTTTATAAAGCAAAAAATATTCCGTGGTAACGTACCGCCTCTCTTTTTTCGGTACGGAAAATTTCATGGAAGCTACTTTTGTCGTATTTTGTAAATGGCTGCAATACTGCACGTTACTTGAGATGTCAACTTCGAGGATCAGTATTTTAAAGCGCGGTGCTCTAGAATTGTAGCGCTATGACGAACGAAGTTTATATGAACTGCTGTGGTCGTATTGTATGTTTCACATGCTTACTCTACTCATTTTGATTGGATTCAGTATGAGTGACCTACTTACCCGTTGAAAGAAACGAGTACCTACATAGTATGCATTAGAGCACTTTTATTGAGATTAAAAATGTTGGAAAAATGATGAGCTAATAGAAAGATGCTGCAGAAATTATTTATATGCGATTCGATAATTAATGAAGAAATTAGACTACTTTAATTTTAATAAAGCAGTCGATCTCGATTGATTACATAAATAACATAATGTTTAATAATAAGTAAAAACACAAATAATTATTATATTTTTTATTCTGTACAAAATCTATGTTTTTTCGATAAATAAGAACCTTGCCTGGAACCGTGCTTCATGTTTCGCTGCACGTTAGGCCAACTTGTGTTAATTATAAGCTGTTTGTCGGAAATGTCAAGCTTCCCGAAGCCGATGCGAAAGCCTACAGGCTTTACGACAGCTATTTAGTGCTAATAACGAGACCAAAGCCCCATAACCTGTATATCTTCCCTCCCGAGAACAAAATTGCTACTAGCAGCTTTCATCTATGAAAATCCGATTTTCCTCCGTCCTGCTTATGACCGTTTACAATTTAGGTACATATTCGTTAGCGCTATGAACATAATCATAAAAAAAGAGATTAAATCGCGTTATGAACTGCAAATTTCTTAAGAACCTCCATCCGTCATATTTGATAGTAAAACAAAGGCAGCAAAGACTGATTTTTTTAATGATTTTTGTATAAACATATACAAGTATGTATAATAGAAAAAGTCTGAAGTCTGAAGTATGAAGTCTTTCTCGGGAGACAGGAAGGGCGTCATTAGCCGGTCACCGCATGGCCCCTTTTCTTCCCCCTGAGTCCATCATAAAGTTCTGATTTAACAACGCTTGCTGCACTGCTATAGGCGTGCTCTGATTTAAGCCTTCATAAAACCATGCCCTACATAAAATAACTAAGTACATTTTCTGTATGTTTCTATGTTTACATTTATTTTTTATACTTACGTTAAAAACTCATCAAGTATCAGTCAGAGTTTATCAGTAGGACGTTTGTGAAGATGATGATGATTTGGGCCTAGTTAAGGTGCGTTGGTTTCTAATATCGTACCTATAAGTAGTTATTTGAGTCAGGCACCTAATGTCTGAACAACATTTTTAACTGATTCAAATTTTTAACGATTTCAAATAAGGAGGTTATTTGTCTGTGGTTTAAATGTTAGCTTAGATCCCTTTGAAGTGCACTAGGGAAGCTGTTAATCAGCAGGCCATAGTATGGAATAGGTTCGGAAGAAAAAAACGCAGACCTACATACAACAATCCTCAAAAGAGTTGATTATGATAAGTATCTTATTCCACATAAACATTAATCTTTATTTTGAAATCACAGACAGACACTATAAAATACTATTCAGTCAGTATAGAATCTCAGAGTTTAATTATTTGCAAATTTCATTATGGCTTGACGTGGCCAAACGCAAAATGATCCACATGTGTGACCCTAATGCGTACATAGCAGATGTTGCGATTTCGGAGGACAAGAAGATATTACAACGAGAAACGCCTGACAGCTTCTCTAACAACTCATAGTTTTTTCCCTCGCCTTTCGTGGGAGTTTATTTTTGCGTTTAGGTATTTATTTTAGGCTGACGTTTTTTACCTACTACTTTTTGATACATGAGGCCTTTATCTTCTGTTGCTGTATCATATTACAGTGCTTCTGACTTAACATTCTTGTTCCTCCTCTGTCTATTTACTGAGTTTTTAGACAGATAAAACGATGTAGCGCCCTCAAAATTTTGGTTTTTATAACTTTCTGCATATACGACAGATAATAAATAGTCCTTATTTTTTTTTACGTTTTATGTGATTGTATAATAATTTTTTCCATATTTGCATTGAGCAAATTAGACCAATTTGGCGCAATTTCCCAATTCTTGGAAGAAATTACAATATTTCTCTACAAACTTTGTTGCAAGTTGCGATAATTTTAGTGAGTCGAAAAACTGGGTAATTGCGTTTTGTTATTGCTGCACGCCATATTTTTGTAATAAAAAAAAAAAATATATATGATATATATATATCTTAATCAATTAATGGGGTAAAATTGTACATACTTCCGATGGTAAATTAAAATCCTTTTTTATTTTAATGGATATACAAACACTAAAAATACAGTTTTATGCAGTAATAATAAGTAGTATGGTAAATTAAATAAATAGTAATGAGGCGGTTATAATATCACATAACAGCGTAAATTCAGTTATACTATTTTTAGACAGAGACAAAAAATCAGAATATCATAATCATTTTATAGCTACAGGTGAAAAAAACGCTCATAATATTATTTACACTCCCGTACAATAATCCGGTCACATACATAACAAGTGTTTGCCCTGTCATACCCGTATTTGGTTCGGAGAGAATTTTGCCCGGCTTTACTAAATTAATTGCAATTTGTTAAAGACCGCGTTGCCTTTACGATAGGGCTGGTAGTGGCTTGGTCTACCACGAACCGCGAGGAAAGGTAAACGATAAACGTTAATTTATATATGTGCTTATAAACGAATTTCGTTTTCGTCATTTAATTGAACTGCTATTTACTGTAAGGCAAAGGTTACCCAAGAGGTTATATGAAATACATATTAAATCTTTATTGCAATCCAGGTTGGATTCTCTTGAAGGCACAGCGCACTTGTAGTTTTATAGTGTATTTATATCTCGATCAAAAATGAAGCGTTCTTATTTTTTGCTATCTCGCAGTTGTAGAGTAGCAGAGTGGGTCATGCCCCTTAAACCCTCTTGAAAAGAAAAGAGGCACGGCAAGTGAATTTTAATGGGCTGTAGTCTATGTATGTAGTCATTTCTACTTAGGCCACAATTTACTAAACCGCGACTGAAGTTATTCAGTATTTTAATTACTCTATATAGCAATGAGTATTTTAATCACTTATATTGTAACTTTTGAAAACATTTTTATATAATTTCCGTTACTAAGTTAGTATGTTCTGTATACTATCATATAAAGTGGACCATTAGCGTGGACATACTATAGCGTAGTACTCTACGCTATAGTATGTTGTAGTAGTATACTTACATATCTTCATAATAATTGTGAATGTTTGTTGACCAGCGGAACTGGGTGACTACGACCCTCGGAGGCACGCGCCTTGCTACGTGTCCGAGTTCAGGCTTTTGGCGCACCAGACGCCAGAACTGGAGGCACGGGCTGCAGATATTCATCGCACTTTAACGTGAGTTACTCTAAAGTCAAGATCAAACTGAATCTATCACAGCAATGGACGTGGTGATCAAATACGGAGCACTTTAAAGGAATTGCTACTGTCATCGTTCCCACAGAGCCGAAATCAAGCAAGAGAGAGCACTGTCTTTGCTTTATTTCACTTGCGCCCCACTTTGACCTATCTAGTGAACACCACGGTTTAGCTGACGTGGTCCTTTGTGATACCTATGATTATTTTAAACGTAAAAATTAATTAATCACTATACAATTTATTTATTTTTATTTACAATATTTATTCATTTCATTAGTCATGACATTCTTTTTTATCTAATGATACCACGCTTGGTTTTAAAAATTTGCTGGGTGTATCGCATTCAAATCGTATCACATTGTTTTGCCGAGCAGTAAGGGCGACCATCATTTTACAATCGGCTTAATAGGTATACGCACTACATGCTTGTAACATTCCAGGAAAAATCGTCTTATTCACGCATCTGTACAAATTCTCAGGCAGATGTTCGTATAGGATTATCCGTCTTTAATTA
>DWLO01000047.1:0-30817 GCA_018245335.1 Dalla quadristriga
AATGTCGTGCATATGGCGGATATTATTATTATTATACTCTATATTGCACCATAAAAAATATACAACAGTTTGCAACAAAAGCTTAGGTAAATGTACAAAATTGTGTCCTGTAGGCTCTCAAAAGTATTTTCGTGTCTTGTAATGTGCAAGGACTAAATGTTCGGAAAAAACAAACGGACAGGCGGGCCTTTCTTGGTGGTCACTGTCGCATATTATTATGGTTACGAGCAAAATTAGTAAAGTCGCCGATACGTCGCTGCCTATTTTTAATACCGGCAGAGCTCATACGCGGCATAAACACAGCCGTAGATGACTGCCACGAAACTAGTTCAATGATTAGTACCAGGAGACTATATTGCTATTTTGATTACCATTTTTCTTTTACATTAGGTAACACTTTGTATCTATGACCATAAACTGCACTGACATACTGATTAATATTAACTGATTCCTCCATTTCAAATAATCAATGCATTCTACAGAAAAATTAGACTATTATTTATTCCGCAAACCGTAGGCCTGTCTGCAATTCTTCTTCGCATGCTTATTGTTTATTATTAAAGAAATATTTGAAAAGATAAAGCTGTTTTAGACCTCACTTACCATACAGATTCTAGTTCAACAACAATAATTAATTTTATTTTACTGCTTGTAATAACAGGGTGAGAGAAACAACTTAAACACAAGCGCCTAGTCATAAAATCTTATTTAAGTAGAAACCGCTTATTGAAGAGGAAAAATATTGAGCGTGTAAATAGTACTTCACTTGTTCATATGTATAGTAAAACTCCATTTAAGTATAATTTAACATCGTTTTAAAAATCAAGAAAGAATGGCAATCGATATATTTTTCATACTATGGATTTACTTAGTTAACTACACTTGAAGTTCATCATAATGGAAGTTCAACATAATTTTTCTCTAATAAAACTAAATTATATTAATCTTTTGGTTTTCCATAATATTTTATCTCGTTACATTGTGAACACTTTTTCAAACATTTTACATGAAAGTTTTATCGAAAGTTATATGGCGATCCAGAGTAGATCTCAACGTGCCCTCAGAATCATGCACCCCTCTCACGTCTGCTAATGACAATACAATTATTACTTAAAAATCCCATCCCCTTGCAACTATATATGAGAAAAATCATCCCAAACCTCTCACACGACGGCATATCAGACACTCATGCATAAATTAATTCACCAATTAATAGCATTTTTAAGCACCATGTGTACACTCGATACAGGAAACGGTTTTATTTGCTCCACCAGGCATTTTGATGACATTTTTTCTTTCGTTTTAATGTCCTCGCCTCGCATTCTCCGTCCCGTCCACAGCAACACTGAATGGTGGAATTGAATTCATTCACTTTAAATCGGTTTAAACGATTAGTACGAGATAGTAGCTTGTGTATAAATTTGATTAATACAGTTCCAATATAAAATTCGATCGGATATTCTATGCAAATAATCTGACTTGCGTTAAGCCGGTTTTTTCACATCGTTTTGCATTCATTGTTATGTAGATAGGTAAAAATAATATTTTGTTCATTTTGATTTACTCGTTGTTTTAGATTTTATAATTTTATCCTTTAGTGTTATTTAGTCATTTTAGTGTCTATAATATTTAATATTAAGAATTATTTGATTAAATAATACGCGTTTAATCTTTCGATATTTAAATAAAATTTTATAAAACCATTATTGGTCAGCAAATTGAGTAAGCTGATATTTTTAGCGGAATATAGCTTTATTTTATATTTTAAATGTAAATGGCTGATTACCTTGGTTACAATGTCAAACGAAAGTAGATGTATCGGAGCAAAACATTAGGAACAAAAATTAATAGCTTAGTCGGGACACTTGAAAGCGTACGCCCTGAACGGGCATAATGGAGAATACTCGACGGGCATAGTCGTGGAAAGGAGTGCTGATTTCTGTTTTTATATTTCATTATTGGCCCATCTCATATTGCACTCCATTCGAAATCATAGAGGCCGCCATAAAAGATTGAAACGTGAGAGGGGCATTTCAATGGAGTAATTGCAAGTGCATTTTTTTTTTAATTCAATTCCGTCGGCTTCCGTAAAGCTGGCATGCACTTTATTGATATCGCTATAAAGTAATGAGTTTTTTTAAATTCCCTAAATTGTGCCAGCACTATTTTTGTTTGCAACTGAACATGTTTCGTGCAGTACCTTTCGTTTTTTCAGACGATGTTCATTTCTTGCTTTTGCATATGTGATTTTCGTATTATACTTCAGAACGTCATTTCCCGAAGGGTCCAGATGAAGTCCTATTACTGTCAACGATTTTGACTTTAAATCAAAATTACAATAACAATCATTTGGTTTTAATCCGTTTTAGGATCCGTCAATGTAATTTTTTTATACTTATTAGATAGAGCATTAAAAATAGTTTAGTTCTTATACAACAACTTATGGGTTAAATTATTGTAAACAAAAACCAAGAGCAGGTACTAAACTGCTAATAATGAGCGAATCAAGTTATTAATGGTAAACTCTCTAAAGTATAGTTATAATAATATATGTACAGAAATACGTTGTAGGTTCTTGCAAATATACAAAACGGCAGTATAGTCAAAGAAAAATAAAATGTAGTCTAAAGGTAGTCCTTTAGCGGTGAAGGGCGCTAAAGCCACAAAAAAATAAAAAATCGGACATACCCTTAAACGTGTGCACATGTGTGCATATGTGTAAACATGTGGCCAGTTGGTTTATGTTATAAACCTTGAACGATTTAATAGTGCCAAACGAACACGGTTACGGAAACAGCAGATGTAGGATATAGGCGTTGAAATATTCAGTTCAGCTAAATGGCTAAAACGATAAAAAAATTATTCTAAAATTAAAGCAGCCAATGTAATGTCAGTTCTTGAAGTATTCTTTTCCAGGAGATGACGGAGCAAATGAGCAATTACTCGGCGGCAGTTCCGCGGGTGAACTGATGAAATTTAGAATATACCAAATGGAAACCGAAGGGAGTGGAGAGTGACTCTTCGTTCTGACTTTGGTATGAAGATAAAAATTAACTGCCACCTATTCAAAAATTCAAATTTTGCACTAACAGTTTAAAGGTAAAAATATATGAGGATAGTCAAAAAATTTAGAAGCTTTGAATTTCTCCGGGATGGCAATTGCCTACGCATCCTTCCACAAACTTGAAATGCTACATGACCGGAGTGACAAATAATCATCCGGGATCCATTATAATCATCCGGGATAATCATTTTCCGACTAATGTCATGGGCACCGACTGCATCCGATCCAATTGAAAGTATGCGCTTCATAACGTCACAATCTACAAAATTACTATATGAAATGGTGGATTGTCCGGAGTGGGAATATATATATATAAATATTTATTTCATAAATCCTCTGGTTTTTGGGCAAGGTTGCTAGCTGATCTTTGATTATCCGGCGTGATTAGTGAGATCGATTACGTACCTAGCAGAGATTAGGCAGGCTTTTGAAATAAAGTATCAAAGTAGCAAATGAGCTAACAGCTTACTGGTAATATTGCACAGAATTGAAAGGCATAAACACACAAAAACCATGACCACAATACACACTTTTGTTTTAACGCTTACACTGCGTTAACACTTTTTAAATTACTCGTGTGTTCCGTCTATCCATTAACCTTTATAGTCCCACTGCTGGACACAGGCCTCCCCTAATTTTATTGACGCCTCCCCGACTGGTTAACGCACTTTAATCGAACGTTTCTCGCTGTCTATTCCAGGTCATCAGTTCATCCAGCCCGGTGTCGGTGGCCTATACTCTTTTTCCCAACTCGTAGTTCTATTCTTCCACATCGTTTATCAGTCCTTTGAACTACGTGGCTTGCTCACTGCCACTTCAGCTTGCTATCTCTGCTAGCTTTGTTCGTGTGTTGCACTTTTGTATGCATAGATGTGGCTATCAATGTACACATAATATGTGTTTCATAACTATAACTTATCTAATCTGTGCTCTCACGCTAACGAGGGATCAACGTCAACTAAACATCTTACGGCATCCAAAATTCATTGGATTCAAAACCTTGGATTATTTACCATTTACTTCTGATTCGTTTAACACCATACCCTAAGGTTGTCTGGAAGAAATTTCTTCTAAGCGATAAGACCGCATTTTATATATCGTATATTCGTATCGTGTATGTTTTGTGTATTGATGGTGTACAAAAATATTTTTATTGTTATTTATTTTGACAAGTATGGCTATACTAAAATATGAATGACCAATATTATATTATATAGAACTAAGTTTTATCTGTATTTGGTGAATCTAATGAAATATAAATTAGTAGACAGCTGCTCAACAAGGAAACGTCATCATACTCAAACAGAAAAATTAACGTTCTTTCTGAAACATCATGAGTACCTACCAGAATTTAGTTCGCAATTTCAAAGCAAGTAGAGCAAGCTAACGCAAGTAAAAAGCCTTGCCTTTGTTACAAGACTCGAAATCTCTGAAACAGTTGCGATGTTCTTATTTTACAAGAACAAATGGTTGAAACCACTCCACGGATGGCTTTTTCTTCACATTCTCATACCACTAGCTTCCAGCAGCCTGAAAATTCAGGCGCACAGAAAATTATCCCGAAATACAATTAAAGTGTAACGTAATTTATTTTAATTTTAATCCTCGCCGCGCCTTGGAAGCATTGCGATCCCTAAACTGCCTTTAATATTCATTTCCGAAGTCGAGAACACGTAATATGCTAAGCTTCTTAGCATCTTGTTATGTCTTCAGTTAAGTTTCATGTAAATTATTTTTTGTTGAAGTGTGCAAGTTTATAGAATTAACTAATCTTGATACACACAGGCTTTCATATTTGTAAACATGGAATAAATATAAATCAGAACAGATTATGTCGACTGAATACAATAACGAACGACATGACATGATAAAATATCACAAAATTAATGAAATAATCAGATCATTATTACATTAATTCCTATCTATCAAGCGTAGTTAATGAATATTTCACTGCTAACAAATATTAAATGACGAATCGATCCACAATAATGAATTTAGCAATCCGGCAGCGTCACTCGGAGTCATCAATCATTATAGTACTTGCTCTCACAGCGTAGAGAAGTGTTCGGAGTTTCCGTTACAGACTAAATTAATACGAAAGATTCAGTTGGCGTACTGGTATTTATCATTCGATGTTGCATGGAAATGTAGTAGACTATAAAAAGTTGGCATTGAATCGGTTTCGTATGAACGTATTCCGACAGTTAGTGGCAATTGGAAGCAATCTGCTTAGGATGAAGGGCAACAATTGATCGCTTCCGCCACTTATTGGTAGAGTCACGCCTGTTACTGCTCATTTCTGCCTTTTACTCGGATGATGTATGATGGAGTGGGTACTTAAGTAAAAGGATTCCGAATTGAGAAGTCTATTCATAGCCCTTTGTGGCTATGAATAGCGTGGCAAAGGTTTTTCTTAATAAACCTAAGCTCAATGAACGATGCCTTTTTTGAAGAACCCCATGTCATAAGTCCACTAAGAAAACGTTGGTGAAAATTAAAATTGGCACACTTGTGATTTGACCCTACTAAGAAAAGTCTGTCCAGACTTAACTGTCTACAACTTTTCGATACATCCGTCTACAACAGGTAACTTTTAGATACTTATGCCTTCTTTGAAATGTATAAACTTGGAGAGGAAGATTGGAAATTTGCGTTTAATTTTCAATTTAGCCAATTATTCATAATGTGTAATGAGTGTATCAGAAACCACACCTTATAAGTAATCCGAATCTCCGAAATGTATATTGCATACGGCATACTAAAATTACAATATTAAATAGAAAGAAAATCACAAGAATATGAGTAATGTTAACGTTTTATTCAACAAATATCTACAATTTTATTTTACTCACTATAATTAATGAATGGGTACTTAAACAATTTCTAATTCTATTAAAGAAGAAGAAATTGAATATTTTGTCTGCCGTCTTTCTTGTGTATATTAATATTTACAAGGCAAATTAAGAAATATCTGGAGTTAAGGGTCGGTCTCTCATAATGCGGCATTATCTTACAAGAATTTCATTACGATGACAATGTTGGGACTTCAATTTTGTTGAGATAACGAACGTTGTTGAAATTGTTGCGACCTGCCTTGAAGCCACTTTGACCGCGCGCTGCAAACGACGTGGACATTCTCATTTACCCTTACAAAGGATAAATAAATAGTAAAAATATTTTTAAAAACAAATTTTTATTTATGGGCTCTAAACGTTTACAAAATCTCGTGTCTGTGCTGTTGACCGCTGACATCTCGTATGAAGCCAACGCTGGGCGCAGACGCCGGATATTGGTCGACATTAGAACGGGCTTCCATTTTTAAATGCGTACATATGTACATTTTCGTGTACGTGCTTTTGACCGTTGAGAAGTTCCCTTGTCTGGAGCCAATCCTGGGAACACAATCAGCGCATGCTCATTCATGTATTGTCATCGGAACTGAACCAACATGTAAAATTTCAACTCCGTTGGATTAGAGGATGGTTTCTTATTCAGCTTGCAAGATTTTAGCCACACAAGTAACAAACATTGCAAGCTACATAAAACTTAGTACCGAGTTGAATGCCTTTATTGCAATCAATTCGGTATTTTCGTGCACAATAATAGGTATAATTGAGAACAATTCATAGGGGATAGCATAATGGTGGCTTTGAATTGTCCAGAAGACCAATATTGGGAGAGCACTTGACTGTGCGCTAACGAGATGCGAGTTCAATGAACTTGAAATCCTGCGCTTCCATTTCGCGACAACAACACCACCGTAGGAGAAATAGTAAATTTTGGACTTGCCACATCCCTTCTGCCGTGGAATTATTTTATTATTTTGGTGGCCGGTTACACTTACCACCTATTTGCAAAATAATTGCTTTTGTTCAAATATTACGTTATTCACGACGCTTACTGCAGGCTTCTAGATCCAAGACCTAATAAAGATTAGCTACTAAATAGTAGCTCTTTGTTTTTGATATTGTGATGAGGTGTGGCGCTAATCTTATCTATCTTAACAATGAATAAAATTGGAGTTCAAACGGTTCTTTAGTTATTATAGCCTTTGGTACCCGTACCCCCAGGGTTCCGTTTGTAGAGAATAGGCGCCGAAACCGCATGAATTCTGATACAAATATTTAGGGATTTTAGAAGGTACAATAACTTGCCGTATAGGCTATGCTTTATCTCAAGCTGTGTTATAGTTATAGCCCTTAGTGTCTGTACCCATTTTCACTGTTTAAAATGTTCTGTATGTACCGGAAAACGTCCGATTCCTTCGGTGGACCGAACCTTAGGGCCAGTAGGCCAGGCCTAATGACGAATTTGAAGCCTCCAACACAAGTTAAAAATTTACCACCACGTACCTTTGACGTTGGCGTTCCTTCCGATGCGGGCTGGCCGTCGTATGAGTCTCGAGTTGCCTTGTTCTCTTGCACTGCATAATTTATGTATCCACGTTGTACGTATTAACTTTATAGGTCCCTCAAAAAACGTTTTTCACCCAGAGAAAAAACCTCCGCGCCGGTTCCGAATTCAATTCGACCACACCCGCGATGTTTTTTGTCCGTTCCCGCCGGCCGACTCCCATTGGTCCGTGATGTGTCAAATCGCTTGCGCCGACCAACAAGCACAAGAGCGGAATTTTTTAAAATGGGAAAGATTTCCTAACCGTCCGCGGGCTCTCCACTATGAAATAAATATAAATAAGTATCTATACAAAATGGTGTCTTGATGCCATAATATAGTGTTAATGTTAACCATATTACTAACAGCTGGTAGTACACAACATTTAATTGCCTCAATGTATCTAAAGTAGTCTTGTTGACGCCCTTGAACCCTTATGTAAGTCCAAACGATCCTGCCTAATACTATTACATCCTTAAGAATGGGTTAACCCAACAAAAATCATCACAATCCAGAGGTTTTTTTAGTATAAGGATAATAATGTACATAAATGGTTTTATCTAACTTATTTAAATTGTAATGAATTAAGGTCAACTTGTTTATTGGGGCGTATTTAAATTCGAGTTTATGAAACAAAATTTGTTTTACTGGTTGGCGAGTGAAATGTGCGCAATTTGCAAGCCAGATGAAAATTCTACAGTTGAAGTAAAAGTTGGACCGCTCTGAGTACTTATCTAAACCTTCACAAAAAATAAAATATTGAATAGTTATTATTACTAAACTTCTGATGAAGCATCAATCCTCACTGTAGCGTACGCGTACGGTGGTAGAGTACGCTCCGGGTCTCCTCAGTTGTGAAGAGAGGCACGTACCCTACAGTGCCCGCTAACGGGTTATACGTCCGGCTTACCACGGGTTTTTTAAGCGAATGAGAATGCTCTTTTCATATTTTATAGAATACAATAAGAGGATAGTAACACGTTATACTATCTAAACCCTTACAAAAATACAGTCTGAAGAAATACAGGAATAAGTTTTATAAAGAGTGGAAGACAAGAGAAATTTAAAATATCTTCTTCAAAGTTCCATTCCAATCAAATGCACATAAAAATATTTGAAACTTCGGCTAGTTATTCATTCACCAAAAATTTATCGCAGACGGAAACCCCGAGTGAAGTCAACCATCGGAATAAATTTGCCATTCATTCATTTCCATTCCAAACGTCATCCTACCCAAGAATAAGTGACGATTTAATAAGTCCGAATTAGCATAGGAATGGTTAGGTTAGGTCTATTTAATAGTAGAGCATGAATAATAGAAGTCTCCTCTGAAAAAAATAACTTATCTGGTACCGGCACATCCCGATTTTCGGACAAACTAAGTATACTGCTCCGGTAATTCATCACAGTCGAGGGGCAAGTCGCTGGGCTCAGCGTGGAACACTGTGATACTGGTGTGAACTCGTTGTCCCCAAAGTGCTGGCTTTGATTTTTAATATATGTTTAGGGGTAATTTACCTACTTCGGGAGCTTATGAAAACTAAAACGTTAGATACCTCCGACAAGAACAACTATCGATCCATCTCACTTGCAACTGTGATAGCTAACGTGGTTGATCGCATATTTGAGAAGCATGTAAATTTGCACGAGTCACAGTTCAGGTTTCGGCCGAGGCTATCTTCCGAAACAGATATCTTGCGACTCAACCTACACAAAAACTAACTGATTGACGAGCTAAGAAAAACCGGAGTAGGCTGCTCAATCGACGCATATACGAATTAAATTTTGTTTCTGCTGACCCCATCAGTCAGAGCCCTTGAAATTGGAGTTTGTGTGAGGTATGCAGTGTCCCATGCTCCTTGGAAAGGTCTAATAATTCTAAGAGTGAACTTCTCGTCTTTAAAACAATAAACAAAACTACAAAGGCTGTTTCATTAAAACAGAAAGCTCATCACAAACTTACACTATTATTTGATTTTAAACTCATATCGTTGTCAATGTTAATGTTAGAACGCGATTCTTTGCCAAAATATAAATGCGAAAGCATGCAATGCTGACGAAGTCGTGGGGACACATCTAGTACAAGAATAAGACGATTGGTTTTCTTTTATTTCGCTGTTTTAATTTCTATGGCATGAGACGAAAACGAGTCTCCCCTAATAGTCAGAACCGTCTGTATTAGGCGCGTCGGTATTGAGAGGAAAATCAGCCTAAGAAATTCTTAATTAAGGATACCTTTAGACGATCACTGTAAGCCTGCGGCTACCATATCGGACGAAGGTCCGTGTCGAGGTGTCGCGATAAAAACTTCGTAATAATTCGAGAGTAGTAAAATGGAAGAAGTTGTATGTCGGTGAATAATTATTTAATACAATTGTATCATTTAAAAAACTTAGAAACATCAAAATCAGCTCGGTATTATGTTGAATAAACTCCAAAACTTTTACATTATACCCCTTCATGATTTCATAGCGTCGAACATTCCGGTTAAAATAATATGTGCACGTCCGACACTCAAACTCTACGCTGCAACTGTATATATGTATTATTATACTCTTTAGCTGCAACTGAAATAGTGAAGTGTATCCACGTAAACGAAGTTCGTTGCGACAAAACCTTTTGATGCGCGCCAATTTACCGACAGCGCCGCGACAGGCATTCGGGTTCGCGCGAATGGTTCGCGATGTCACGAGCTGTTGGGCAATATAATGTCGCGATAACGCGAGCCTTCCCCGAATCTCGCCGATGTAGCCGCAGGTTAAACCTTTCACTACATTACTATCTATGTTATAAATGATTATCTTAGGTGTTATATCTCACCAAGAGTTTAGCTTGTGTCTCACTAATGGATTATTCAAGACGTCGGACGCACGAAATGATCTTGAGCTCAAGCCCGTTGTATTTGAGTTTTGATAGCTAGACTTGTTGCTTTGTTATTCTGCTGACAGCTTTGTTTCAGTGGCTTAGAACATATTACTTAATTAATACTAATGAATTCATAATTGTAATGAAAATTACGTATTTACAATTATTTGCCCAACATGTGAAAATTCTAATGTGTGAAAGTTCTTCTCTATTCCGATATCTATCATTTCAGTATGTAATACAGAAGATGTTATTGTCGCGATACTCGTACTAAATGTCCCATTAGTTACCTTGTTAACATTCAAGAAACTTAGTATTTTCCAAAACCTCACAAAATTTCCACCTACATATTAAGTGCTAAACCTCTATTCGATACACAGACAGTATACGCACATGTATTCCTAAAAAGGTATCTACGGCCCTTCAATGACCCTTTAGTCGTTACTTCGCAGTATCACGTCGTTCGTTTTTACGAGCAAAAGGCGTGAATAATACTGTCTATCGATACAATAGTACCTTATGCTGTAACATTTTTGGGTCTCCAAAGTTAGAATTCGTGCTAAAAGTTTTGATAGACATTCGCAACACCAGACGAGTCGCTAATGCGTCGGCAACCCTGAGGGATATTAAAACCTCGTCAAACTAAAAAATTCTAACTGAATAATAATGTCACTGTATAAAAGTGTCTACTTGGTTAAATGTCTAAGTCTAAAAATGTCTAATATATTCGTAAATCTGTATTTGGTTATTTCACGCGTCGCGAAGTCTGCATAACCCAAGAAAAGTTCCAAATTTAATTTGAGACTTAGAAATAGTTTGAAATACAACCGTTAAACGATAAAAGACGATAAAGTTAATTTGACATATTATAAAAGAAATAATAACACTTTTACCTTATGCAAAATAATACAAATAAGCCGCAGAAATTACCCTCCCCGACATTAAAATGAAACGCACCAGACTTTTTAAAAGGCTATTTTGAAGCTTAAACGACTTTTCATTCGGTGGCCAGTGGTAAGAGGTTGAATGAGTCAAACTTGAGGCTTGGTCCATAGTAGAAGCGATTTATTCTATAAATAAGTCTAAATAGTCTATATATCTATCTACCCAAAATTATGGAAAGTCAAACTCTGTGTCGGTATTTTAAGCCAAAGCTCATGTTACAGTACAGGTTTTGAGTTTAAGTTTGAGTAATTTTAGGATTCATTGCAGATAAAAAATCCAAGCTATATGGACCCAGTAAGAAAGTATTTTCTTAAATTGAGAGTGTTCTCGCAAAGATAAAAAAACGAATATTTAGTTAGATTTTTTAGATTTAGTTAGATTTACTAAGATTTTTTTTTGTGAATTGCACTCGTTATTGTTAGTATCTGCTTTTATAATTTTGATTTGATACGATGAGGAATTTCAAGCCATACCTAACAATTAATATTAAGGACGTAAGAATCCGCTATCAGATTTATATATTCACGGATAGAGGCCAGAATCTTATTGTGAGGTACTGGGTTTTCTTGCACGACAGCTATGATGTAAGTAATAAACTAGAACTACTTTTTCAGAGAACTATTAGTTTGTGGCGCTTCCAGTCGAAGATTCATGTCGGCCGACATGAAATTTTTTATAAAGGACCAAGCTCATTCTTGTGTCTGGAGAACGGTGGGCTGGCAAATTTTTTGCTCAAAAAATTTGCCTTGCTATTCAGCGGGGCAATGCTGCCAATATTCTGGGCACCATGCGATAAGGGGGTGTTTTGGATGATATATATAATTTGTAAATATTACTTTTGGATTTTTGTATTTTTTAATTTACTGTTTTTATCTCATCTAATTTAAATATTTTCAGTGTTTAAAGTAAATAAATTAATTGAAACCACGAACCAAAATGTGAACTAATTTCGCTTTTCAATTGGACCAATCACCCAAATATTAAGCTGTCGAAGTAGCCACGGTCAGGCCCTTCTGTCGAGAGAGGCATTATGATCCGAAAGCGCACTTCGCCCTTGTTCACATTTCACATTGATGAAAACCAGACAATTTTACTGTCTGACCCACGGCGAATCTATGAACTTCTTAAAATGTTACTAGGTCTGTTGCAAGGATTTCTGTCTTAATAAATAACAGTTTCTCGACCGTCTTTCATTAATATGTTGAATTTGATCAACGTGAAACAATACAGCATTTAATATTTACATGTAATTTGTATAAATGTAGAATAAAAGGGCAATCTTTCTTTGAGTATGAAAGCTGAAATATTCTCGGAGCATAATCTACGTTGTTAATTTTGGGAATGAGGTTAAACGAGTATTCCTCTTCAAATATTTATTCAATGTGAAAGATGAAACGTGTGCCCACAGCCTTTGTTGAATAATTTATGTTTTATTTCTCATACAATCTCTCTGACGTCCTAAATATGCGCAGTCTATGAGCTTCGGGCACTTCGATTTTAACCTCACTAAAATGAAGAGTCTGTTATAAGTTGCATACCTTTGCATATGTGTTTGTCTGCGAGATGTTAGCTCCTGGTCTGGCATTTCAATGTCAATGCGAGATTAGGTAACATATAAATAAAGGTGTTTTCAAGTATTTTAATACGTATTTTTTATTATTCGAAATGTATACAACCTTGCAGTTCCCGTGAAGTACTCAACCCCGAGTTGTGACATTATTTATATCTATCTATATGGCCCGCTATGAAGAAATTTAAAGAGAGTTTTGGTAATTCGGAGTACGCTTCGTATGTCCTGGTTGTTAACATTAGATTTGCAGTCGTTGAAACTTGTCGGTCGCCTTCGAGCGGACTAAGAACTTCCGTGCTCTGTAATGGATCGTAAGCCATCAGTACTGATACCTAAAATTCGGACTTAAAATAGTTATTTAAATGCTAGATCGTGCGCGCGTTTTCAATAAGATTGCTAATTTTTATTTTGATATAAAATAATTTATTAAAAAAGAAACAAAAAACAACTGCAAAGGCTGAAAAGAAAATAAACAAGCTCTTAATATGAAAAATGAAAATGTAGGACACTATAGCAAAACTATTTTTTATTTGTGGTTTCGTCTTGAAGTGCAATAAAAATAAAAAATCAGCGTCGCTCATAAAAGAAAGAGTGAAATGAGGTTATGGAATAAAGAAAGAGCCGACTTGGCCGCAGTGTAGAATCACTACTTTCATTAGCTGAATTTTCTAGAAGGCGGTCAGGGACTTGGCCCTGTTTTCACAGTATGGTTTTGTTTGGTAAGTATTTAACATTGAATCATTATACCACTCAGTAACCATCATCAAATTATGCTCAAAAAGAGGAAACTGTTCTTATGTTTCAATTGAAATGTGAACGAAGGCTGAGCGCGCTGGTGATTCATAATGCCTCTCGACAGAAGGGCTGACCGTGGCTACTTTGACTACTTAGCATTTAAATGCTTGGGCCTCCGCAATTTCTTTAGTTACAATATTTTATGTATGAAGTTATAGAATCCCTTTTTTTTTTCTTAGTCTTATCTCTGGCAGGACTGGAGACGTTTTTTTCAAGCACATACATTACAATCTGTTTTACATGTTCAGTAACATTATTTTTATATAAACATCAAAAAAAATTTACCATAGTACACAAAACATAACAGTAACTAAAATACTCGCACATAAATTACAAAATATTACTTAAAATCATCCTATGTTAATCGATTAGGAATTTATTACAAGTTCTGAACATCGTCAAAGAAAACCCAATGCTTTTATTTATGGTATCCAAAATTTCCGATTTGTTCTTCCTACCCGCAATAGCCGACTACTTCCAGTGAAACTATTTACAGGTGCCGGTATTTGCGCGCCCATCGAAAACGGATGTAGGATTTATAGTTCTTTGCAATTGAGGCTAAGCTCTCACCACATATCCTTAATACTGCGCTAGCTCTGGTATCTAAAATAGCATTAACAAATGGAAGAACACACTTACTGCAACTATGTTGGAAAGGCAAAGCTGGGTGCTAAGGCGACACGACAAGAAATCGCGAGTAAAGTTAAACAATTACTTATAAAAAGTCGGTAATCAGTATCATAGTACCTAATTAACTAACATATGTTTTGGACGTTAAGTACTCCCTAACTTTTTTTCACTTATAAACACTACTTAGAATGTCAACGAAAAATATTAATACGATCGCAACACCGAATTAAAGACCGAATGAATTAGTGAAAGCGTCCCTTTAATAATCTGTAATTATGTACCCAAATACGTCAAGTGTCAATGTCAACAGCCAACCGAAACTTTTTTTCGACTTATACATTTAACACCATGGCAACCTGTGAAGACAGCTGTTACATCGCCGCCATTGTTAGTTATAATGCGCTAAACAACCTCCCTGTTGTGTTCAATGTGACAGCTATTTATGAAGTGCCTAAAGTTTAACAAGGTTTATAAGTAAAAAGATTTCTTAATTAATCAGTAATTTTTCACTTAAATTTAATTAACGATTATAAGTTAGAACGTCACTAACTCGATTCCTTACCTGCGTAATGTGACCGTAGTAAGTACAAAAAAAACAGATTATAAAATGTGCATTATGGGACATCTGCTTAGTGACGGGTTACTCTGGTTAGATAATACAAATGAAGCTCCCGTTTCACTTGTTTGAATTGTTAATTTTCAAAACAGACCTTCCCGAAAGTTCTCTCGTTAAAACGTAATTAAATAACAGAAGGACGAAATTTGAGGTGAAATTCTCCTACCCCAATTTTCACACTATACATTTTAAAATTTGGTAAATAATGAGCACACTCTATTTTCGTACCAATCTTCCAACCTCCTTTTCACTTTTAGGGGCTGATTTTCGTAAAAAGCTTTCTTTGCAGAAGCTCTGATTTGGACAAAAAATAAGCCTAAAGTGGGTGAGTTTATAATTGAATGTTAAAAAGATAGGTCATGCCGGGGTTTTAACAGTAAAATGTATCCTACCATCGTTCAAAGTTTGTTTCGCTATCGAATAGGTAGCACAAAATATCAAATAAGCCACTGGGTTATTCGAGAGGCATATTGTGCTCTCAATTTCAGCCCAATAGATACACATTAAGTGAATCCCTATCTATACACACGTTAAGTTTGCGTGTGTACCATAGGTATACACCTATACCCCTATATATAAGGTTTTTCGGTTAAACCCTTTATTCGTTCTGTTTTTATAGCCTCATTTATACACTCTCCTTAACATCCACCAAGATGTTTTAGTAAATATGAAGAAATAGTATGTAGTATTAGTATTAGTAATGAGAAGAAATTGGAATTCTGTGATCAGAATAATAGACATTAGTGAAAGTCATCAAGTAAAATTTATATTCATTTTTGGAGCTTCAATAATGGTAACGTCTGTGAACATTATTTTTTTATCATTTTCTTATTGCGTAAAATATTAGAGTTCAGGCAGGGCTCCAGGGCCCGAACACATCACTTGGAGGGCGGCCCTATCATGAATAATTGTAAAGCAACAACATTGTTTAGTTTAATCAAGACCCCAATTGCCTCTAGTAACCTCGTCTGAATAAACTTCAGCGGCAATTCAATTTATGCTGAGATAACAACAATAACAGTTTTCGGTAATTATGTTTGTAACTCCAGCTTGAATTATAGCTTGATTAATTTGACTATGATTCCTCGGAGCGCATTTCGTCTGCCTCCTGTATCGTGGAACAAAAGTTTACCTACTGTCGTTTTAATCAATAATATTTTACCGGTACTATGATTGAAACGAAGTCAGTAACTACTCGTAAATCTTTAGTATTCGTTATAAAAAGTTGGTTCCCTTGTTACTTCTAGCAATTGAAGGCCGACCCGCGTAGGTATAATATCCCCAGGTCATCAGTTCAGTTGATTTAGGGTTGACCTGTACAAAATCACCTACACGCGTCTATCATTTTGACGTCCTTCCTTCCCCATTTGGGTATTTGTCGTTCGAACGATATTGGCCGACCCTTTGCTTGTTCTGTCTGCTACAGAGAGCTGTAACCTGTGTAACCTGTAACCTTTGGCCGTTTTTGGATTCTGTCGTTACTATCGTCGCAGTTCTCTCCATACCGTAGTATCCTGAACGCCAGTCAACATCATTATTTGCAATAAAAGTTAAAAGTACAAAAGTTAACTATCAGGTATATAAAACTGAAGACAGCTTTTCGTTTGGATTTATTACAACACAAATCCATAATTCCTCATGGCAAGATAACGTCTAGAATTTTTCTCTCTGTGGGTCCTAAGATAAATGAGAAGCTTTATTCATTGTTTGTGAGATCATATTATCTCAGACCATTTGCCTTTTCTGGCTTAGTTGCTAGAAGCTTGCGAGTCATAATGATCTTGGTCATGTTACTAATAGATATGTCACTGAGTAAGTAAAATATATTATTATATAGGTATTCTCATGTTACATTATCTTCTATGTCACACTAGGTTGGTTTAATTGTCTTTACATAATGGACCATAATGTTGTTTATAAACGCTTTGTGCAAATTAAATTAAATATTTCATAAGCACTAATGCTGAAATTAAGTTATGAAGAATTAATGAAGAGCTTCGTGCAACTGACTGTTACTCGCAAACTTCGTAGGGAGTGCGCAAATCAGTATTACTTGGGCAACGTTGACTTTGCACAGATCCTTCGAGCTGAATTTGTAAGTACCTTACTAAATAAGCAGGCTTAGTCCAGTTCATAGGTCAGAGGCAATACTGTTGAATTTGCTATACATATAAAAAGAGTCTAATTAGTTTGGTCATTAGCGAACTGACTACATCTGAGCATAAATGCAAAAACGTTTACAGTAAAAAAAATAGGTAATCTGTTGGTGTAAAAAAAACTATTACAGTTAAAATATACTCGAAAAATATTGGAGACATTTTTAACTTCATGCGCAGTCATTGGTATAATCATAATATTATGTGACGATTTCACGACTTTCACTATTTTACGTCAACTAGAATTTGAAGCTGACGGACAGACAGAACAGACGGTCAGGCGGACGGTCGTACGGACGGACAGACATCGTTGTCACAACAATAGGATAGGTAACCTGGACTCTGTGGGTTTAAAGCTCTTACAAACTTACGTGACAAAGTAACCAATCTCTAAGAACCTAGAAAACTAAGATACATTGATATCTGCTCAACAACCTTCCCTTATTAGCGGCAGATTCTGATCCTTAGCCCTTTTTTACTCGACTTGCACTCCTAAAACGAGAGGTTTTTGTTTTGCGTAAGTACAAGCTGCCCAGAAACTGTAGTGCCCACTTACGATACTGCATGCCCTAACGACAAAAAAAGAACAAAAATCTGTGCATTGTTCTCAAAAGTGAACTCTTCTTTGGTTATCTTTCCCTTAAATTGTATTGCAGTATTCATATTTTTCAGTGCTTAATGTTATCAGTCAGCCATGCCGGCGGAGAAAACACACAAAAATATTCACAAGGAGCGTCCGGTCATGTTTGTCCAAAGATATTCTAAATTATGTTGTGTTCACATCAAGTATTTACTAGATGTTGGGCGATTTCGGCACCTTTTCTTTCAAATCTGTAAAAATCTCTTTGTGTTACCGTATTCGTACCGTACCGTTTACACTCGAGAGGAGTCAATGCACTCTCTTCAGGGTAACAAGACTCTAACTAAAAATGTCTCAACAACAAACATTTATATTTTTATTTTTTGCATCATTACACCAGCCCGCGGCTTCGCTCATGGTAAATATAAAAAGAAGATAAACAAAGGGGAGACAGACGTATATGGGAACGTGAATTATACAACTGTTATTCGTATGTGAGACTGTATTGTCTCTAGACGTAATGTCAGGGACGTTAATTAAGTACAGTTTAGCTAAAGCTAAACGGATAGGTGCGTTTTCCACTTACGAGCAGCAACGCAATTATGACCAACTTTGAATCGGAGTCATAGTACTCCTCATGCGGCGGATAAATTGCATTTTCAGAGGCTCGGAGAGCCCACACCTCCGGTATTGACCTACCGGAGGTTTGTGCTATTGTGTCCAGCAGTGGACTCAGAAGCTGATGTATGGATGGGGGATGGATGGATCCTCACTCTTACAAAATTTAATCTGTGAATACTTATACTTATCAAGTGGCAGTAATTTAGAAAAAAACATTTTTTTTTTAGTTGCCTCCGGAAGACATTTTGCAACGCTAGGGGATTCAAACTACTTTTTTACCCCACTACTAATAATTCTATCCTACGAACTAGTGAATTGTATACAAATAACCATTCTATTTGAAGAAATAATGAAACTGTATCTAACCCATCTACATTACTTATAATTAAAAGCTAATATCACCAAATATTACAAAACCATACTAATTAGACGAACATCTGTATTACGAAGTACCTGATACGGGCATTAAGAGGCTCATTGTCTGAAGAGCAGACTGTCGCGCATCACGTAACGTGATCTGTTTTTTTATTTTTATCGCTTCTCCTTTGCCCCGTTTGCCTACGAAACACAGGTACAAGATAATGACTTCATTAGAGTCATGAAAAATTCATTTTAGCTCCAGGCAAAATTTACCTGAGCTTGCCTACTCGCGCGAGTGAGGTGGAGTGAGTTAATTAAACCTAACTTTCAGGTTTGAAATGTCGTTTTGTTCTGCCCTATTGTCATGGTTTGTCCCTTTATAGAAAATGCGAAGGTTTGTTTTAAATATGGGTGAGTGAGGACAGTATTTTAGATCTGACTGTAGGTATTAATACGAGCATTTTAACCACATTCAGTAGATTTTTATGCCGCAGTGAAACCGGGTTTGACGACTAATCAAAGATTTTGTGAAATTATAAAGAGATAATGAAACCCGACCATTTCAAATATTAATATCAAACTAAGTATTTAACTACTCCCTGTCGACTAACTACTACTACTACTACTACTCCCTACTAACTGACGAGTTGTGGGATACGGGTTCGATACCCGGTCGAAGCAGACAATTTTTTTAATATAGGTATATTATTATCATTGCGTTGTCACGGCAAGATGATTGGCTTGCAAAATTACGCAACAATCTTATCTCCCGCATCTCTATTACAGTTGGAAAAGGTCGCGGTTTCGAATCCCATTTCGTGGTAAAAAATATTAAATTCAAATAATGTGTAAAACTTATGCCGACCTTAAGTGACTGGGTTAAAAACAGGAATATGAACTTAAGTTAGACACTTAGTATTTGTTAGTCGAGTTAGTACTTAGCGTTATAATGTAGCCTTGATATTGGTATAACTAGATGCTAATAAATTTAAAAAAGTCTTCAAGCCAGTGACAAAATTAATGTGTGCCCTAGGGTAGACTGTTGTGAACTATTGATTTGGCGTAATATCCTTTGTACACCAACGGTCAACAATAAACGTTTTTCTTTTCTTTTCCTATTCCAAGTTGAAGATACCGCTCTAGACGAACAGTACGCAGCCAGATAAACCTCCCTAGGCGCTAGACTCCCTAGACTCCCTACGGTAATCCCAAGCTCGAGAGCAGTTATTAAAATTTTTGAAATGAATGCTTATACTTGAGTTTGAGGTGCAAGCCAGGAATTAGCCCATTGTCTGCGGCTTGAAACGTTCGAAATCCGCTCAAATTGATTTTAAAACAAGCGTAAAGCCTATGGTATGAAACAGCTCATAGATCCTTATAGTTTTTATTCTTCTGATTAAATTTAATTTCACACTGCTTTTATTTTTAATGCAACCTACCTTTTTTTTCCTTGACTCCTCACCACAAGTTCGTCTGGAAGAAATCTCTGTTCGCAACTTCTACATTTTTACCATGTTTCTATTTATTTTCCTCTTGGTGTACAATAAAGAGTTAAATTATCTATCTTTATGACTAAGTAGTAAGTTGGAGCAGCGTGGCGGAGTACGCTCCAGGCCTCCTCAGCTGTGAGGAGAGACCGTGCCCTGCAGTGGGCCACAATGGGTGGCAGCCAATAAGTAATTGTAGTATTTAACTTATACTACTTGAGTGCCTGCCATAGATTAAAATTATTGTTCTAATTCCTCACTAACCCACTAATGAGCACGTGCACCGTCGCATGACGAGAAGGGTTTAGGTCATACTCCACCACGCCAGCCAAGAGAACTACTTGTGATGGGATTCACACTAATAAATACTAACTGGACTACGCTACTAACATTAATAATAGAGATATAATAATAATAGTGGGTGTATAAATCCACTTCCTGTTAGTTGATATAAACCCACTAAAAGGGCTAGCCTACACTAACAGTCTTTACTCCCACAGTTCTAAGAAACACTTACCAACTACTTTATCCTGCTAATAAAAACACTAGTCCCGTTAGAGATTGGCTGCAGATGTCCATGGGTAGCAGTGGCCACGATACGTGCCCGCTTGCCACTTGCATCAAATAAAAATCTGTGACACGCCACCTAATTTAAAAATCGAGCGTTAGATTGCACTACTGAAACTCTCCACTTCTAACGCTGTGAGCATGCAAAATGACGTCACTGGTTGAATGCGCACCCCACCACTCATTGCTGTGTGACAGAGTACCCATGTGCTTATTACTCGCTTTAAGGCCTCAAGAGTTCATGACTAACTACCTAACTAAACTTTCCGTGGCGGTCGTCAGAATTTCATCAAATGTAAAAAGGGGCCAAGTTGCACTTCTTATTCCATAAAAAGAAATCGGTAGTTTGGATATTCTCTCACTTACAGTAATAATAATTCACGTTTACTCCATAATAATGTATTTGCAAATTACGAACAGGTATGACCGTTGGTAGACGGTGGAAATCTATTTATTTGTGTAAACCTTCTCATTTTGATTCAAATTTTATTTACACTGATGAGGTCTGTCGTTCTGGCACTGCATTCGAATTAGACTACTGCTGTGCCGTTGCTGTCACTCTCGTCACGGTAAGATTAGTGTCATGCGTTTATTCGCTGCTGGTTCTTGGGCCCGTGATAGCTCTGTTGACAATAAGCGCCATTAATATAGGTGAAGGAGGGCATGGCATACAATAAAAATCTTCTCATTTTCATCAACAACTTAGCCAACCACATTTCCATGCGCCTAGATAAACTCAAATTAAAATATTCTCATAAACTGGACGGTTATAAAACGTAAAAGTATTCAATGCATACATTCAGCTTAGGCTTTTTGGATGCAATTAATTTTGGAAATTTAAGCGTTAAGGCATACGCTTTCCATCTAAGGTTTAATTGGAACTGCGACAAATAAAACATAACTTTGGTTATGGCTGGTTTATGTGCCAGTCTATTAATATTTTGAACCATTTTATAGTGTCGAACGCTTGACGAGATAGATATGCGAGCTTTTTGTAAACTGAAATGGACATTTATCTCTTCATAAAATACTTTTATTTGATATAATGTTTTGCCCGTGGCTTTACCTGCTTAAAATCCCTTATCTATCCCACAGGAACCAAGCAATATTTATGTCACTTTCCGGCCCATAAAATCCAAAAACGCGAAGTCGATCCGTCCCTATGCTGCGTAAAAGGACAAACAAACAAAATACAAAAAATTACTTTGTCAAAGTTGAAATATCTCTTAAATTTATTGTCAAGAAAGATAATGAAGCACATTTCTCAAAGATATACCTAGGCTCTTACAGTAATTGAAAATGTTTGAAGATGCGGTCGAGATAGAAGCGGAACTTATAAACGCTAAGTGTAATTTTTATCATCTCCTTACCCTGTGAAAACATTTCTAACAATAATTTGCATACTATAGACGCACAATTGAACATTAATTGAATTACCTTCGTCTTAATTAATAGCAATCATCTGTGACTTCAAATAAGACTGTAGTCCTATTTGAGAATGGTAAATAATAGGTATGTTAATGAGGTTCAGTGGCACTCCAAAAGTACCTTAAAACAAGACACTATCAGATACAGAGATATAATGTGCCTACCTATGTGTGTGATATTATTACTTACTACAGGTGCAGCCAAAGCTGCTTAGCTGCTTACGTTATATTCCTGATTTTGGCAATATTTTTATAAGTTATGCAGGTTCGTTACTACTACTTATGTAGTTGCCTTCGGGGTCGAGCGGGAACTTTGCCTGAACTAGGGCCAACTTTAGCTTCTTGGCGCTGAGGAATGTTCCCATTGTGCTATGTCTGATTTGTTATTTATTGGCCACTCGTGTGCTCTCATGGACTCCTGGTTCATGTAAGCCAGTTTTGAATTTCGTTCAATAATTACTTCACGTAAAATTATGTTCTTTTCAGGCCCTTTTCACGCTTAGGTAGGTTCAATACTTATCAATGTCCCATTGAATCCTATTCATTATTAAAAAAGTGCGTGCGGACCGTTAATAAGTTGTAGCCAAAAAATGTATTACCACAAAACTAAACTCAACTTTTTCCTTTAGTTTGCCATATGGTAGGTACTATTTCCTAGTATATGACCCTAATAAGATACACTAGCAATTGGTGCAACAATACAGGAGATGTTTTTTTTGTCAAAATCATCGGGTTCGGTTTCCGGCTACGCACAATGACGTAGGTACTTAAACAAAAATGTAACGATGTAGTTTTAGTTTTTATCAAAATAGGCCTCGAGACACCTTTCAGCATTTTCCATATTTCTCGTAGTTTAGCCTTGGTAGGATTTGGTCTACCAAGCCCACTTGAAAAATTCATCCTGTTTAACTACGAAGAGGAAATATTTAGCTAAAAAATAGTTTTAGTTGTTTAATAATTATCTCTAACGCTTGCACGCTATTCTTGTACGTCATATCCACGCAAAGTATTAATATTTTCGCGGTTTTCTAGCGCTGTGGTGTAAATAGTTGTAGCCAAGTAGCTCGGGTAATTAATTGAGCAGGAGCCGAGAGACTTAACGGTGCCATAAAATATGTATAATATTATACTTGTTAATAATGTAGAACTAATGCCAATGTATATATTTAATGTTGAATGATAGATGTTGCAAAATATTTAGGGCTTACTTCAGGTTAAATATACTAAATATGGGGTTGAAGTTACTTACAGTATATTATTACCAGAAAAAAAGAGGTATCGCCGCCAAATGTATCTAGATTATGTCTTGCCTATGAGTACAAATCTATAAATTGGTATTAAGGAGTTCGATTCCAGGCCAGGTAAAGCATGTGAGTGAGTGAGTAGTCTTGATTATTGTATGTTTATGATAGGTATGGGATTTTGTTATTTGTATCTCCAAAACATACAGGGCTAATGTGAGAGAGGCGTGGTGGATAATTTAAAAATAAATGTTCCTTTGTGATGGAAATTGGCCTTTTTACCAAATTATGAAGTGAGAGTTAATAGAAATAGTATATAACCCCGGGCAATAAATGCAACAATTTATGCAGTATGTATGTATGCGGCGAACATGCAAAATTTTATCCAATATTTTCAATACTCTTACAAAAGCTGCTTAACGAACGCTAGTTTTCACTGCCGATATTGCTTTTGTGCACTGACACGAATGGATTACTGGTATTGTGTTCAGTTTAAAGCAATAGTCATAAAGCAATACTTCATCACATTTTCAGAGATAAAGCAATCAAATTAATTGCCAAAGTGGGTGTGCACGCGGAAACAGTTATATGCGCTTTTAAATTATTACGTGCCGAAGATATGGTTGACTTGATACGGAATATAATTTTTGGGTAACAGCATTGCGGATCTTTTGAGTATAATGTATCTCGTTTATCGGAATAAAACTCATTTCAATGATTAAAATGTAATTATTTTGCAATACCGTATCGAAAATGCCAATCATATTAAGAAATAATACAAGTACGTACGTATGTAGTAAAAGACGATACGTTAACATGAGACCGTGGAGGATTATTTTTCTATAATTTCTAAACATAACAGTATTTCTGGACTCAAATTATCTTGACTGATATTACACTTTTTATCGTCAGCCACAAAACATTGTACGTTTTGCTTATTACTGCTTATGCACAAATTATGCTTCATTGATAAAGTATAATTTGTACTGTGAAAAGTTGAGCTTAATGTTATATACTCATAAATCATACGCCTAGAAGCATAAAACATACTCGCAAGAAAAATTACCAAGACTAGAGAGAGCAAATAATCTGTCAGATCAGATATACGTTGGTCACTGCCAGAATATGAACCTGAGAATCGAAAAATATACACATACACACAGGATTCGGAATCCAAAAAACAGAGTTATCGGACGAAGCGAATCCTACAAAATGACATTGAGTTTAATCGGAATCGTTAGCACGTGTCTGAATAAAACATTAAGGTGTCGGGAATCGCCGCGATATTTATTGTACTCTAACCAATTTTATGGCTAATAGCGCCTTTATAAGAGTTTAAGTCTTTATTTGGCAATAGCTGAACAATTTATTGGAGGTTTATTTTTATAGGAGGTAAAAAATAATTCGTTTGTAGATGGTAGAATAACAAAACATCTGCGACCAACTTGGAATAGAACTCTTCTGTATTTGTATTTCTTGCTCATTCCTTCTTTATTGTATTTAATAAAAATTTAATTTATTGCTAACAGTTTAGTATAGTAATCCTCTGTGTTACATGTTCACGAAAAAAATACTAGTAACTGAAGTAATGAATAGAGCCACGGACATAAGTCATAGTTAAATACCCTCTTTTTCCAATTCATGGTGTCTGTAGTTTTACTTAGTAATGTTTTATTTCACATGTTTCCATTTCCATAATTAGTTTTCAATTACCATGTCCTTTACTTATTTTGACGTGCAAATATTCCGCGTCGGTACTTTGTACACACTCGTAAATATTTTTATTTCTCGTCCAAACCCAGCTAGTACGTACCAATACAAACGGAATATTTATATCCGTATTGATATTGAATATTGATATTCACATTATCTACGCGCGGACAGCGGCTGCAGCTCAAGTTTTAGATATTGCAAATACAATTTGCGATGGAAGATTTTTCTCCGTGTGGTTTCGTTTGCATTTTACAAATGCGATGAGATTTTGTGGCTGAAATTTTGTTTTTATTTTTAACACGCTCCTTTGTGGATTAAGTGAATCTTCATTCAGATGATTTTTACTATGGTCAGAGGTAAATATTTTTCTTGCTCTGAATTTCGATGTCTTCTGTTAAAATCAGAGAACGAATATTTCAATTTGTTAATCTTAAACATTTGAAGATTGTGTTATCGTCACTTTTTATTTTATTACTGAACAATAAGCTCTTATTCGTATCAGAAACGCTCATTATACGGGTATATAAATTCGTTTAATTGATTTGTACTATTACCACCCACCGCTAACAACATTAGAAGGCCATGAGTGTACCCCAGACAAGCTCCTACAGAGCAGATTTTGAAGGGGTGTTTGTGGTTTCAATATACTCTGTGGTTTTGCAGCCAACCTTAAATCACCTAAATGTCTCGACAGGCTAATTAATTTCTAACTAATTATAGCAACCGGACCCGTCTGCTTAACGTGCCTTCCAAAGCATTAAAGAGTAGCTGTAACAGCTAGAGGCATCAAATATACTTTTAAGTATGTCTTATGAAAAATAAAGATTATATAAACCGAAACGAAAAACTGAACTTTAATTCTATTTCGCCTTGAGGTTAACTGAAAAATAGAGCTCAACTTTCCCAAATAAAGCAGGACAGAATCCTATCGTAGCGATCTAATTTTCTTTATCTTTCACTCACAGCAGATGTGGCTCGAGAACAGTCGACCCGAATAGCCACAAACCTAAGAAATGGACTTGCTAGCATTAGGGCGGCAGTAAATTTTCCTTTTATCGAGATTTCAAATGCGATCCCAGAGGTTGTTGCCGTGACAAACGCCTCACTTCATTAGAATGAGGCGTGACCGGATTGACAAAAATGTTAAAAATCTCTCTCAGTCACTTTCAGCAGCTAATATAATCGTTTTGGGTTAAGTTATGAGCTATGCTCATAGTATTTGCTTATTCCACTGCTGTTTTAGATAAAGGTCAGTATTTACTTCGTCTATTACTAGATGGTAAGTAATGAACAAGATAAACTCGAGTCTTGGCGGTATGAGCGCTTTAAAAGTTAAACTATCCAAAACTTAATCCAATCAATCAATACGAGGCTAGCAGCTTTTACGTAGGTCATCATATTAAAGTTAATTTAAGGGAATTATATAAAACAGTAGGATCGGACATTGCAAAATCGATGATTCACACAACTTTCAATCTTGACGGCTCGGGTCATGACCCATTTACCAGGTTCCAGTAAAGACAAGTCTACATTGAATGCAAGCAATGCTTATTTATTTAATCTAAAAAGTAACTTGAAGGAAATAATGTAATACAAAATATTTTTAAATCATTTTTAAATATTTTTATTCACATAGGAAAAAAGAAAAAAAAGCTAAACCAGAAAAAAACAAACTCGGTAACCCGTATTTCTTGTACACGACCTACCTCACAAACCTACAAGTGAAGAGAAGGACAACCGATCTGGTAAATCGGTTTGCAGGCCACTAATTTTGCGATGAACATCTAACAACAATAACTGACTAAATGGCAGTGGTAAAACAGCTGAAGATGGAATTGACCTAACACAAGTGAGTAACTGAAATTCTCTTCGATATAATCTCAGCTTAGCTTTTGAACTCGATCGAAAACCCAGCTGCCATGGCACAAGCATAAATTCTTTTATTTTATACGCAGCGTCTGCTACTGAAGTTCAGATTACGGTATTCATATTTATTAGTTTGCACGTCGAAATAGAAATAGAGCGCGAGTGTTTTCGATAGCAATATGTTCCTCCATACTTTCTGCGGTTTATACGTTCCTTGTTTAAAGTTATACTGCGTGGCCACTTTTCTTTTGTTTTATTAAAATTAATGATAAGAATATTAAAATGCTTGGTAAAAATAGGTTTTGTATGGTGTTGTGTATAGTATATTTTAACACTCATAGTTAGATATCAATAGGTACCTACTTAATCATGTTCTGCTGATTAATGGCGTAACTGAAGACGAGACTATCGGTATAGTTAGATATCAATAGGTACCTACTTAATCCTGTTCTGCTGGTTAATTGTGTAACTGAAGACGAGACTATCTGTATCGCCTTGATTTGCAAATATGAACTTTAAAGACGACGGTAAGCTTGACCAACGATACCTGGCGAATGGTTATTGCGATTGCGATAATATTCGGCTTGCAGGTATCGTGAAGTGGCCACTGCAGTCAGCCTCGTTCCAAGTGTAGTACGCGTCTCATTAATCTATGCATGGCCAAATCGTAACTAATTGCAAATTACTAAGTTAGTATATTTTTGATGCATTGAGACACAAATAATGGAAGTCATCACAAAACATTTCAAACAACAAAAAATGTACAACGCACACTCATACAAGAGGCGACCACCTTAGTCCTCAAGGGTAGCAACGCATCTGTGACCAGCTTCGAACAGGCCTATTACTAACACTGACTAATAGGACTTACAGTCGCTAACAGTCCTTTCCCCATAGTCCTTATTACTAACGAATACTGACCAACTAACATTCCTGGACTAACACCTCCGGTTCCTTTTACGGTCCTATTCGAGGTTTGTCACAGATGTCATGGGCGGCAGCGGATGGGTGGAGCTGCATAAGTAAGTAGGGTCTTGTTTAAGTTATGTTTTTTAGGCGCTACGGCGCCATTGCGTGCTCATACAATGTTCGTTCCCCAGGTGTGCTCGACATCTACGGATTTGAGACGTTCGAGATCAACTCGTTCGAGCAGTTCTGCATCAACTACGCCAACGAGAAGCTGCAGCAGCAGTTCAACTCGCACGTCTTCAAGCTGGAGCAGGACGAGTATATTAAGGTCAGTTGGAGAGAGAGAGAGTGAGAGAGAGAGAAGAAAAGGGCGAATGTCAGAGGAAGAAAGAACAGGTGGCACACAGGTGGTTTTACAAAGTTGAAGAACGTGGATAGTAAGACATTTGTGACCAGCTTTGAATATGCCAAATACTAGCTGATTACTAATATTTACTAACTAGGACTAACTATAACAGCCCTTACTCCCACAGTCTTATTACTTACGAATATTAATGAATACCTTATAGTAACTAAGTTAATATTAACACCTTATAGTAACTTACTAACAGACCCTCATACACTTCGAGGTTTGTGACAGATGTCTATGGGTGGCAGTGGTTAGTGGGACTGCACGTTTGTGAGTTACATGAAGAGAAATGCTGAACCACCCAATCAAACCTTAACTCGTCCCTTTCATTCCGCAGGAGGAGATATCCTGGAACATGATAGACTTCTACGACAACCAGCCCTGCATCGACCTTATCGAAGACCGTCTCGGAGTCCTCGCGCTTCTGGACGAGGAGTGCCGGGTGCCGCGGGGCTCGGATCAGGGCTTCGCCGCCAAGCTGCACGACAAGTGCGCCAAGTATCCGCATTTCCTCAAGCCGAGGTTTGGAAATGCTGGTGAGTAGACGAAGATTTAGTTGACGATGGATATTACTGAAGGCATAATGATTTTTCCCAAAATGATTGTACATGACATTTTATGCATCAAGACGAATCTAACGGCACCTCATTTGCTAAAATCCATCCAGCCGTTAAGGCTACACAGCGACTGTGGGAGAACGGACTGTTAGCGACTGTAAGTTCTGTTAGTCGGTGTTAGTGATAGTACGGTTAGTAGCGGTAAATACTTTACTTTCCAATGAAATACACTAACGACATTCATCCGGGCGCGCGGTGGGAGCGTGCGTTCACGACGGAGGCTACGGATCAACTGACCTGAGGGCAACTGTAGATAACAGGATTACAATATGTCACCTCGAGCGCCCGGCATAACGTTCAAGTGTAATCAAGTTAGGAACAATATGATATCCGGCACACAGCGCCATTAGCTAACAAATGTATATCAGTAGTCATGTAGCGATGTTTGTCAACAGCGTTCATAATAAAACACTTCGCGGACAACGTGGAGTACCAATCGGGCGGGTTCCTCGAGAAGAACCGAGACACGGTGTCCGAGGAGCAGCTGGAGTGCGTCAAGCTGGCGACCAGCTGCCGCATCATCCACTCCATGTTCGACGCGGACAGTCCGGTGGACCACCACAATACGCTGCCGCCGCCGTCCAGGAGGAGGACCACGCCCTCCGTGCCGATCACTAGTCTCACGGTGAGTTTCATGAATGGTGTTTTGAGAAGACCATTGGGGTAGTAGCTTTTGAGGAGAAGGACGACGCCTTCCGTGGCAATTACTAGTCTCACGGTGAGTTTCATGAATAGTCTTTTGAGAAGACAATCGGGGCAGTAACTTTTGAGGAGAAGAACGACGCTTTCCGTGCCAATTATTAGTCTTGCGGTGGTTATGAATGGTCTTTTGAGAAGACCATCGGGGAAGTAAAATCACTAGTTTTACGGTAATGATTAATGGTCTTTTGAGAAGATTACTAGATCTCATGGTGTGTTTCATGAATGGTCTTATGGGAAGATCATCGGGGTAGTACAACTACTAGTCTTACGGTGGATATGAATGGTCTTTTGAGAAGACCATTGGTGGTACACCTTTATGGAGAAGGACGACGCCTTCCTTGCGAATCACGTGTCAAGCTCTTATGAGTGGTATTTTTTTCAATAATTGTAAGAGTCTAGGTAGACTTTGGAAAAATGTGATTAAGCATATAAAGCTACGTTTAATCTATAGTAAGAATAAGAAGAATTTATTATAACAATAAAAATAATCTACTTTGCAACAACTGTGAGCAACACGCATGCATTCTACCACATGTGTTATTTGGTGCAAAGCCATCAGCCATTCCGTCCAAGTTAGCGTGACCAATGTATTCATCAACACTTCCCATGTCCCAGCAACCGCCCCGCCGCGCGTCCGGGCAGAAGCAGACCGTGGGCGCCCAATTCCGCGCGTCCCTCGCTGCGCTCATGACGACACTGTCGGCCACGACGCCCCACTACGTGCGCTGCATCAAGCCCAACGACACGAAGAAACCGTTCCAGTTTGACGTGGCGCGCGCTGTCAACCAGCTCAGGTGCGTATGGAATCCTCAAACGTTGGTAGAACCTGTATACGGTTCGTCAGAAATACATTGGCAGATCCTGTATACGGTTCGCCAGAAGTGGTACCACCGTCACACCTTGGAATTATTGCTTTTCAACAATTGGATATAACACAAATACTAAAATAAAAATGCAATGTAATCGCTAAAATTTATAAAATTATGAGGTTGACATTTGAAAAACGTAATAAGAAAAACACTACCCTCATAAAAACAATTTCGGCTGTTTTTTTTTGCACCACCGCATCATATGTTGGGCGAAGACACCGCCCAGTTTGAAATACAATGGGATAACATAAATAATACTTAAATTAGGTACAAGGGCGGTCTTATAGCTAAGCAGCGATTTCTTTCAGACAACCACACGGTGAGGAGGGAAAGTATACAGCTATGAATAAGGTAGGGTGCACAAGAAAAGATCATAAGAAGGATACAGCTATGAATAAGGTAGGGTGCACAAGAAA
>DWLO01000048.1:0-30802 GCA_018245335.1 Dalla quadristriga
TGCAGTTGCAGCCAGCTTCAGAAGAAAATAACTTCCAATAGGTCGGATGACATTGACGTTTTTCTTATTTTGCCTTCAGGTAAAATCATGCGTTCAATAAGTTATTCTATACTTTAATTAAATAACTAATTCAATTTCCTATATCAGGAAGAACAATTTTATTACGTGTCACCATAATTAGTGTAGACGCCGATATTTCGGAGGTTATTCTAATAATAATTTATACATTAAAAATCCGACAGAAAAAAGACATAATTTTAGTCGTTTTTTGACTAAGGTGTTTTAGACCAGAGTTGAAAGAATTATGAATACATTAGCTTGATAGTGTCATTGTATCTTTGTATCGAGCGCAGAATCTGACAACTTGATGGTGTTCACCCAGCGTTTAAGAGGGCTATTCAAAGTGCTTAGTGCGCTTACTATGCACGCTAGCGTGACCTGACAATTTGTGTTAGAGCGGCGTCGCATCCTCTCTCACTGAGCTCCATCGATGCATTACGTCAGTAAAACATTATACTTCTATGTAATCCTTATTACGACACTGCCGAAATTGTTTATTTTTTAAAGGGGCTCGAGGGCTTTGATTTTGCTGTTGTCAGGTTTGGTTTTTATCAATCCATTGTCGTCCTGAAATGAAGTTATGGTCCGACAGAATTGTTAAACTGTATTGTTATCAAACCGGCCACAGAGTTATTTCAATTTCTGCTGAATTTCTACCTGTAGAATGTAGTCATCTCACTGATTGACTGGCTATTACTGTGAGCATTGGATCGGCACAGTCCACTCGCCCGTCGCTTTGTACTCAAAACAACTCAATAACGCTCTAATGGGATTCCACCGGACAGGGTAAGCCACGCGAGGCTGCCACTCGAACCGCGAACGAATAACTTCCAATTCGTTTTGTTTTCACTGCAAGCCCAGGTGGAGGCTTATACCGGGTGTCGCTTTGACATGCAGAACTCGCCTTTGAAACTGCCCGGTTACTATACTTTAATTATGCCCTTTGTTAGTGACCTCTATTTCCATTAGATGAATTGGATGGTAGGTACTGTACAAAAAGCTTACGAAAGCCCGCTTATGGTTGTTTCTGTTTTGATTTTAGGTGACATTAGGTTTGATGAGTTATGAAAATCTATGGGAATCGGGACCGTGATATTATTAAGAATAGCAGATGGTAGTCGTAGGTACACCATAAATCTTCCCCTGTGATGGCAAGTCAGATTTTGCCGAATAGTAATAAAGTTGATGCGATAGTTAATTGATACGTCAACGATCTACGTGATCAACGACCTGTAGAATTCCATTAGGGGTTACTTGATACTCTTTCAGTATCTTCTCAGTATGACCTTTTATCTATTATTACATAAGGTGTTGACGTTATAAAGGTTAAATTAATAAATTCTTTTGTTCGCCCAATTACGTCATCCAAAATCTAACGTCAGCTGGCAAAGACTTCGCCGTGTTTATAAAATTGTACTTAAGTGCGTGTTAATGTGAATTTTTTATTTTGTTATATACGATTTCGATATACTTACTTATACCTTGATAAAAAAAAGAATACAAGGCAAAAGTGAATAAGACCTCTTACATTTTATCAGGGCTAGACATTTCTAATTAAGTACTAATATAAGTTCGAAACTCTCAGCAGAATTGATAATATCTCGAACTATGCACAACCCAAGTGGCTTACCTGTGGTGGATTATGTGGGTGGAAGTTCGTGAACATTTCGCTTCTGTTATCATCCTTCAGATATATGTCTTCATAGTCAGTCAGAATCCCAGATTCCCCGCATAATCTTATGTCATTTCCTTTTCGGCTTCCCGCAGTTGTTTCCGTTTACGGACGAGACATTCTGAAGCGGATATTACGTGCCCCACCATGTGGATATTCAGTTCGAAATTGCCAATCACCTTGCTGAACGATATTAGATTTTCTAATGACAGGAAATCACAAATATTTGCCAGAAAATGTTATCTTCCAAGTTATTAAGTAATTTTCCAAGTGCATATACATGGATTTGTATACAATGACGCGCAGAAGCAGCACGCAGCTGTTTTGTGAAGTGGTCTGGCTGGAGTTGTCAGGTTGTTTCAATCGTCGTCGGGGGCAAAGGCGTAAGAAGCCCGGAAATTATAATAAATTAATCGTTATCCAAATTTTTTGTTTTATTAATATACTAGTTGTTGCCCGCGACTTCGTCAGCTTTAAACTTATGATTTTTGTGACCGGACGTACGGTCAGGTTTCTGAAGTTGGCTCAGCTTCGCATAATTTTGTTTTCCTTTGTTGGTGATTATTTGCAGATAGCATTTAATTGCTGACAACAATGACCTAGAATTCATTTTTTCTCTCGTTATTAAACCATTTTGTAGACTATTGTAGCGTATATACTTAAAGGTATTGTGATAATGATTCCTCCAAAAACATAAATGTGATAAATGGGGCCAAGTTCGTAGTAAAAGAAGAGCATTGCGATTGTTGACCCAGCTCATTTCTAAACGAATACATATCTAAGCGCATGCCAATTTCTAGAGTATCTATGCTCTAAATAAGCATCTTCATTTAAAATAGCTAGAAAAATAAATTTGTTTAGTTCCTTAGCTATAGTTGTTTTGTATACCCCGTTGGTAATCGACAGAGTAAAGGCTATTTAATTTTATGGTATTATTATATCTTTCAGCTTATGATGAGACCCATGTCACCATGTCTATTAACAAATCGACGGTTGTTTAAAAAACTACGATACGTTTAAGAAATTTGCCTTCATGCAAGCGCCATATTTCAAGTATACATACAAACTGGCAGTATTATCCCCAAAGGTGATATAACTCGTGGTAATGGTGGGAGGTCAACAGTATCTTGAAATGGTATGTGTAATGTTAGTTACACAAGCTGCGCAGTTGTTTATTTTTTTTAACTTGGCTAGCCCACAACTTGCCCTGATCGATTTGTTTTAATAAAATATCAAGATTTCATAGCAGGCTCTTTCCGCTCGAAGAAGTTTCATTTGTTGTTTTGATGATTATCTAAATGGTGGTACAGTTATCATTAGTCTACTTATAATAAGCATTAGGAACGGACACATAATGCATCTTTAAGTAGGCTACATGTGAAATATTGCTTCCTAAGTTCTTAGATTTAACATTTACTAGATAATTTGCTACAGAACCGGAAAGCTAATAAATATTAAAGAACCGAATCGAAAGCGCGTTTAAAAGGCTTCGTATACGTTGAATAGCTATTCACCCCTCACATAAACAAAACGATGCACTTAGAAACAGATTCCTCGTCCCCGTGGCTCGCATACCTTTCCTAAAATAGCCTCACTCACTAGTTGTATAACGCCACATTTCTCCGGGCTACGTTAAAAAAATGACTTAGGCAAATAAACAAAGATCTGTTGGTTATCCTAAACATTCGCCAGGTAAAATAAATCTTCTTGACCGGGAACAGTTTTCTTACGTTTTATAACACATTCATTATTCGACCGAGCAATAAGTTTATTTATATCGATAATGACTTCATCAACTTAACGACGGCTCGTTTCCCTTGGTTCTGAGAAGTAATCGCACGAAAAGACGTCACTGTTTGGTAGATTTTGACCTACTTGTTCGGTTTTAGAATTCTCCCTGTTTGGGTCTGTAAGTGTATGTATGAGTGGCTTTGTTTGTAATTCGCCAATCGGTTATGCTCCCTATAGGTTGACAAATAATTGATGACGCCACGCCGCGCCCGTCGGAATGCCCGCTCGCAAACCGGATACCGGGGCGCACTACCGTTAACATCATGAAATTAGAAAACCAGTTTGGAAATGTCTTTGTGTTGTTACTTTGGCAAATTTTAATACATAATTTTTTTATCCATGCATGAAATAAAATGAACACACATAAGTTTCATGTTACGTCACTGGTTGCAGTGATCGGCTCGTAATCACACCGATACGGCTGGTGGTGTTCTTACTTTGTTTTGCACTAATTTTCCTGTTTTTTATTTTTTTTATTCAAATGAATGTAGTTTCTTTCAAAGCAGTGAATACTAATGTCAAGAGTCCACTTTATGCTGCACTGATTAACCCTGAAAGATTCAGCTTTGTGGTTGAGAGATTACAAATAAGCTTGACAGATTTTCTGCCAATGAACAATTCAGCGCCGATCAAAAGCAGTCTACTGCTTTTATTTCAACTATACCGATTAATCAAAAGAAATATCAATTAGTCGGTTTACTAGCAATACGTTAAAATAACAACCCCATATTCTTTCGCGCGGAACTTCGATGACATTTTTGTCATGTAACGCACTCAGTACAAACTTATCTTATTTAGTTAAATGATCCAAATACCTACCTAAAATGACGTAAAACCCAAAATATAGAAAATCTGATTGAAATATAACAGTCTAAGAGAAAAACAGAACAAAAATTATTCACAGTTAAAAGTAAAGATAAAAGTATCTGCACACAGATACAAGTATCTTCGTCATTAGTTTAGGTACCTACCTAGTATTCCACGGTAAATACCTACCTAGTGGATTTGATTTTGTCATTCATGCGTTCGTTTTCAATTGGCGCCAATAAAAATTTCAGCTGTTAAGATTTAATGAAATATATTCTGTGTTGGTATGTAGGTGGCGCCATTTAATAATAGCATTGTTCAAACAAATCAAAAACAAGCCGTTTTAGAATCGTAACGAGATCGAGATTTCTATCGGTGATTGTATTAGATTAGATACAAGTAGACAGTTAACTTGAAGACTTTGTTTAACAAATATTCTGGCTAGGTTGTCTTTGTTTCCAAACCGTTTACAGTGTTTTGTTTTGCGTCTTGAAACATGGAACATTGTAAATTATTTTGTGGACCGCAATGTTTACGTGTCCATGTGCCAATTAATTATTCTAGTACTGACCTTCGACGGCCCTTGCTCGTCGACCAGTGCAACCAACATAGTACATGTAGTGTGCATTGTAGGTCCTTGCCTGGAATTGAGTCGTGGCCTGAAATCGTGATTCGACGCCGGCTCCGACCTTATTTGGCTCCAATGTCTCTTAATACTTATTACGAAACGATTGCAACACTAGTGCTACGGTTTAAAACCCAGCGAAAACTGGTTTTTATGTACTTTACTACTTATATGGTCATTGAGTTATTTTTCCAGAACATACCTCCGTCTGCTGTAAAAGTTATGTGACGTATGTTGGTGTGTGATCTACCATGTGATAGATATCACACACATAATCCCAACATCCTCTTGTATATAGGATGGGACACGCTTGTTGATAATTTAAATGTATTAGACCCATGAAATAAAATTTTGAATTAGGGCTTGTGACCTGACTCAACTTTTAGTTTTACTTGCTGAAGGAAACTTAAGCTATTAACTAAAATTGGGCGTCAAGTTATAGCAATCTTAAGTTTATCTATTCCGTAAACTCATAAAACTTGCAAGTTAAAATGCGACGGAATTTTATACCCTCCAGGGCTTCAGACAGTGTAGATAGACAAACTTCGAAGAACTTAACGTTGAAACGTGTATTTTGTTTTGTAAGGATTTTCTTGTAAGTGTATTCTTTAGTATTAAAGCGCGCTTCGAAAAATTCGAAGCACTATTACCCAAATAGTTCAGTGTAAGTAGATTTTGTAGAATAGACGTGAACGGATCTGAATCTTAAAAACAGTGTTTCAACGCTAAGTCATTTGCGGCTCGTAAATTTAGGTATATTTGGGACACTAAGAACACTAAGGTTATCCATGTAATGTATTCTTAGAGTAACGTATTCTATGGCCTGCGGCCAATGTCATAACGATAAAACGCTCGTTAATGCAACGTTAGGCCATAGGTTTGTTACATTTTTTACAACATTTTTATCATCCGCATCTTTATGCGGTTATAAGGACTTTGTTTATGTAATAAATAATTGTTTAATAAATATTACGGCTAAGTGCACGATACAATAAGCTAGCGCACGGTATAGACCGTGCGCTAGCTTATTGTATCGCTATGTCCATCGCTATGTCCAAAGGAGCGCTGGTTATAGAACCAGCGCTCCTTTGGACATTTTGTAAACGGTTTATCGGAAAACTGAGAAAGGAAAATCGTGTTACATCGCAGAAAGGGGCCACTGCAGTTTATGCCAGCAAATAAAAACAAAAGTGACAGAATGGTGTAGCATGCAAACAGATCTACTTATCGCGACAGAAGGACTGGGACATGACTTCGGAGATTCGACCCTTCGGCAAATAGAAAACGTTTACGATAGTTGGACTACTGGCTAGATTCCGTGGGGTTATTTCTTAAACATAGTGCCGCGCTCAATTTTTGTCAAGTTTACTAAGTGTAGTCAAATGCCTTCTATACTTAACTATATCAGAAGTGTTTTTGGAAAAATGTTATTGTCCTATTTTAATATTACTATACAGTACAATGCCCTCTGTCTGGTCAATAACAGACATACTACGCAATAGTAAACAGGACATGTATCGTGAGTTACATAGGATTCACGTTAAAACGCCTTTACGTATAGCTTTAAATTTTCATTGTTCACTTTTGATAGTGTTGTTGAGATCCTTAATGAATCCTACTAATATTATAAATACGAATGTTTGTGAAGATATATGGATGTAGTGTTACTAACCAACGCAAAAACTACGAACCTGATTTATTTAAAATCTGATGTGAATATAGCTTGAACCCTGAAAAGAGACATAGGGCACTGTTTGTTCAAAAATTATCCCCTGTAGGGGATAGAATAGGAAAAGTTTATATCTGAAAATGAATTTTACCCAGCAGGCACAGTCGTTGTATTTACATAAGTACCAACAACTTAAATAGTTTGACACGTAACAAGTGAATGAAAACTTTAACAATAGCAAGCAACTTGTAGTGTGGACCCAAACTGTTACATCTCGGTGCTTTTTGCACACAGTTTGTAACAGTACTGATACGGTACATTACTCATTAAAAACTGGACAACATTGACTAAATAGCTTATGCAATATTAAAGTGATGTGATATTTTGTAAACAAGTACCTCTACATAACGATCACTAGAAGATAATAATGATATAACGTAACTTCCTAAATGCTGTACTTAAATGATATTCTTATTTACATCTAAAAGATCGATGAATTCCTCCCGTGTGTAAGACCTCCATATGAAAATCAGTCATTTAAGAAGTGATATACATGAAAATCGGTATTTGCCCTTCTGTTTAAAATAACGAAATCGGTAGTTCAGGATTTCTAAAAATTAAAAGTGTGGAATAGTTGATGCATATTTGTAGGGAGAACGACATTACCACGGGCGGAGCCACGGGCGAATTTTCATTTAGTATATATAGCTGAACCGCCTTGATTACACACTTATTTTGCTTTTAATCCATGTTGTACTCATCGCAGATAAAATTTATGAATATATAAAAATCTCTATGAAACACGGCTTAACTTGAAATTATTCCAAGTTTTATCCCACTGAAACCGTGATTTTTCTGGGATAAAAAGTAGTCTAAGTTTGTTTTTGTTTGTTTAAACTCTTTATTGTTTACACCATACAGTAATATATAAAAATGGTACAAAGAAAAACACAAAATAACGGTCGGCCTTATCGCTTTAAAGCGATTTCTTCCAGGCAACCCCTTTTCAAAAAGGAAATAAAGTCGTGACAGAAAGTGGGGGTGTACGTTAGACTACAGCTTACTAACCATGTACTTTATACACTGTGGTTATACTGAGAGAAAATGTAAATAACACGACACTCCCCTGCCACTATATTATTATCATCTGTACGCAAAAAATCACGTTGATCCATAGAATAAGTACGAATTAACAACCCCGCTTCCACATTTTTAATAATAATATGATATTAAAATCTTGTTATTCCGCAGACATTCCCGATATCCCCGAGGATATCAAAAAGCTGCGAGCGCTGCAGATTGCGGACTTCAGCAGCAATCCGATCCCGCGGCTGCCTGCCGGGTTCAGCCAGCTGCGGGCGCTCACCGTGCTCGGCCTCAACGATATGTCGCTCACTAGTCTGCCCAGCGACTTCGGAAGGTGAGACATTTTGTGAACCTCGTTATCTTCTTGGAACATCCCTCCAGAAAATTCTCTGTTGATCCGATGCTACCGAGGAAACCAAGATGCTGCGAGCTCTGCAGATCGCGGACATCAACAGCAACCCGATCCCGCGGCTGCCTGCCGGGTTTAGCCAGCGGCGGGCGCTCTTCGTGCTCGGCCTAAACAACATGTAGCTAGCTAAGTCTGCCCTGCGACTTTGGAAAATGAGAGATTTCGTGCACTTCAGAATACTGTTAGGGCATCCTTATAGAAATTGCCCGTTTAACCCAGAAGCCCAGAAAGGTTTGTCACAAGCCTTGATAGCACTTTAATAAAAGTTACTTCCGGTTTTTTTATGACATCTGACATGACATTCTTCAAATTTGTCGACCGATTATGTCTTATCAGTACGCGAGATATTTTAAACATTTTGATTTTTTTTTCTTCTTTAATCGTACGATTTGCATGGTTTTCCCGAACTTTATTTATGGATTAAGAATAAATATTCGGTATCTTATTTATGCCAGAAACCAGAGAGAGCATTTACTGGATATTTTTCGCAGTTTTCAGTTGAAACCACATTCTTTGATGAGAAACATAGGGGCTTTACCATATCGAGAATTTTCACATGAAGTTTCGTTCGTATACACGTACTTAACAAGTACTTTCACATTAAGAATGATTAACGTAACAAGTAAGTTTTTTTGTAGTATAGATTGATTGTGTATTGTTGTTGTTGTTATGGTTTTCTCGCGAAAAGATGAAAGCGAAAGTGGGTAGAAAGTTATAGGCCCCCCGGCTAGCTTTTGACAGGTAAGATTATCTGTTGTACAACCAGCAGTCTGGTATTGTTTAGAAACAGTACTTGAAAGTAAGAAAAAAAAAACTCGTTCAGTCGCTGTGACTCGGTACGTTTATTTCACGACTTAAACCATTATCTAATCAAACTAGATGATGACGAGACAAAAAAGAATTTGAGAGACAAATATTAGAGATAATCTAGAACATATTCATAAATTCAATAATAACTCAAATAACTTCTGAATCGCCTGTTAAAATGTCCTCCAAAAACTGCTCTAGTTGCAGTTAATCGTTTTTGTTATCATGCAATCTATATCACAAGTAATTCGCGCGTATACTTTGTAATGTGTACTGTGCTTATAGTCCCCATACCTTAAATACATACGTAATTATTGTAAGTGGTAATTGCATTCTATGCACGCCACGCCTATGACGAACTGATTGAATCCATATCCCCGATCCACAGATGCGCTAATCCTGTATAATATTGCGTTCTTAACCTGATTCCCTTTATATAGAGGATGTTGGTACGAAACCACAGTCATGGTGTGATAAATTAATACGGACGTGTAAAGTAATCCATCACGTAGGTACACTTTTATGCTCGTTACAGTCGAACGACCACAGCATGACTAACGATTTTCCTTGTCCTTTAGTAATACAAAGGCACAGTACCTAGGTATTATCAATGCGGACGTCCCATGTACTTAATGGCATCGAATTATAATTTAGGTAGATACTATGGTGTATACATTAACGTTGTATGTACCTGACTAACCTAACAGTTGACAATTCACAATTTGAGCGAAGTCGTCGATAGAGAACTAGAACTAGAACTAGAGAACTTGAAGATAGATACTATGATGTATCACTCACCTCATCTCACTCACGTAGATCTATGATTTACAATTGACAATTCTCTGTTGCAGTCGATTCATCGGATCTTTTTAGTTTAGGCTACTACAACTAGGCCTGCATCATTTTAGGAAGGACGAGTATGTGTCCAGTTGCGTAGTACTGAACAACCTAACAGTTGACAATTCACATCGATTATTGGGACCAAGGAAATAAGCTAGCACTTACTCCCACTAATCGCTCCTCCATTTTACTGCTTGCTCGGTACTCTGAACTTCTGAAGCCGTGTGGAAGATTATCTCTCAAAGGGAGCAATGCCTCTTTTTATGTCGAGCTTAGCGTTTCCTTTGAGCGTCCTCGTGCAGCTTCCTTAGACGTTCTGAGCACCTCTCCAAGTTGCGCCATTATTCCCGTCGATGAGCTTAGCTCAGAATTCGAAGGAAATAAAAAGTTTCTGTGTGATATTGTCTGACATAATACACGACATTATTACGTACCTACCTACGTTAAAAATATTGATACAACAGTTAATGGTGTTGATCATGAAAATAAAAGTAACATTAGTCTCTGGAACTTGTTAAAATGTAACGGAATGAAAAATAGGTATTTTTAATGTTACGAGTAATCGGGCAAGCAGTCCCACCATCGCCTGCGCATGGACATCTGTGACAAACCTTGAATATTTGAACATAACTTCAAAAATCGCATACAACCTTGATTATACTTCGATTTTATGCTGAAATGCATACTGCTCTGTTATCACTTTTTAACTGCTGGATTTCCATCTACTCATACATAACAGTTGTGTTTGTGTCCAAGTGGGATAAACGGATTACTTATAAAGCACGTCTGAATAATTTTAAATCTTAAACGTGGTAAGTTTCATTGCTTAAAATCTTTTTAAACTACGTTGTCAAGCTGGAATGTCAGTTTGATAAATTGATAACAACATAGAGCGTACGCGTGCGGTATAAAGTAAATTATCTCCGATTCTTATCTGTGGTTTTTAATACCGGACCGGAATTGCTGTAACTAGCTATGACGTCATCGACTACTGCACTTTATTCTTGTTTACATGAACTTTATTCTTTTTTTTGTACAATAATGTAGGTAGGTACTTGTTTCTTTTGAACTGAGTTTTTATGTAATTGTGCTCTTAATTCGAAAGCCACGCTAAGAGTTACGAAAAGTTTTTGAATGAGAGAATGCACTACATTATTCTACAACGAGTTGACGCCCGAACAAAGCATCGTTACTCTGCGCAACAAAAAGCGCATAGACACTTTTTAAGTTTACTCTTGCAACAGTTTTTTGTATTTAACCAACGCAATAAACCAAATTTTTGTTGTTCGACATAATATTGCTTTACGAGTCTTGCGGTAGGTGTCATAAATTGTATCGTAAGAAAAGTTTGTGTTCCATCTAAATTTAGGTGAAGTGTAAACAATACCCCAAATGCGTATCTTGCATCCGAATTGGTAAGCGGGCTGACATACAGGGTTCCTTGAGTGAATCACCAAGCGATGGTCGCGTTCGGTATTGAGCTAAGTACGAGCAAGTACTTTGACATCTGGTGAGGAATGCGGCTCAAGGCTTCTCACGTGAAACATGCTTATTGCGCACTATCGGTAAACAATACTCATATTTTTGTTACCCAATGGTGTTTCGTGTAAAAATCGTTGACGGTGATCTTTTAGAAATCACGTTGCCTTTGTCAAGTTTACCATAAAAAGTATTTACATTAAAAGTACAAATGAATGAATGTCGTATTTTGAAGAAATATGACGTAAGAAATGCTTAATTATGTGCACCAAAAGATCTATGAAATTTCCAACTGTATATTTTAAATAAAGGTTAGGTGCATATTGAAAGGACATATTATTTTATTCCTAGTTGGAAATCAAGAAAGAAAAAAAAAATCTTGTACCTATTATGATACTTCGCGTACCTATTACTTTTGTTGAAATATATTTTATCACACAGTTATACATTACTTTATCGGCAGTTGCTTAAGTAAAGTAGGTACATTCTAGTAAACACTAGCAGGTGTTGCGAACGTAAAACTGAACGTTGTTGGTTTGTCCCAGTTACTTTCATGAATATTTATATCAGTAGCCAACCTTAAATAAACATAAATCATAACATAGCGTGGCACCTTACTTGGTGTTCCTTTAAATAAAGATATGGTGTCAATATATTTGTTTGGATATGGAAATTGCAAACGGGCATACGTGCCTATAAAGTTATCACAGACGTCATAGCAGCTATTACAGTTTACAAGTTGTTCAAGAGTCCCAACTCAGACCTCAAAACGCATATGTGCCAAATTTCGAATATTAATGATACTAAGTAATTGATACTGACTGGACATGCTTACTGACAGTCTTATTCATGGTTGGTAACAGAATTAGCGGCACTGCAAATTATGATAAATATTTATTATTTTTTTCTACTTTCCTATAATCCAATTTGTTGACTTAATTTTTTCCACGATTTAGTCTATTCTGTAATAAACAATTTGAAATTGAAGATGGAAGTGATCCGCATTAGATGCCAAAGGAAAAAATATTTTCGAGAAAATGTGGAATATATTGTTTTTATATTTTGATTTCAGTCTGGTGTCTCTCCAGTCATTGGAGCTGAGGGAAAATCTTCTGAAGTCACTGCCAGAGTCACTGAAAAACCTTACGAAGTTGGAGCGGTTAGACTTGGGCGACAATGACATAGAGGAATTGGTAAGCATTTCTGTATTGATGGGATACACACGACTATTAACTAATTACGACAAGCAATTCTTTATCTGTTCTGTTCTGAACCGTAACTATTAATAACGGTTTTCTTAATATTAATTACAGCCGGGATTTATTGGGGAGCTGCCAGCATTACAAGAGTTATGGCTGGATCACAACAAATTGCAATATTTGCCGCCGGAGATCGGTAACTTAAAAGCGCTCGTATGTTTGGACGTGAGCGAGAACAAATTGGAGAAACTTCCAGAGGAAATTGGCGGGCTGTGCTCCCTCACCGACTTGCATCTCTCTCAAAATATGCTCGAAACAGTACCCAACGGTACTGGTGATCTCTCCAAATTAGCTATATTGAAGTTGGACCAAAATAGATTACATACTTTAAATGTAAACGTTGGCAGGTCAGTTAGTTACCCGTAAACCTTTGTAATATGAACTTCAAAAGATTGCAATTGATAAGCAATTAAAATAAAACATTAAATAAACTTTTGCTTTAGGTGTACAAATCTTCAAGAACTAATTCTGACTGAAAACTTCCTGATGGAGATGCCCAAGTCAATAGGCAATCTCAATGAGTTGACTGTGCTGAATGTAGATAGGAATTCACTGGGCGAGATACCTCTGGATATTGGCAATATGACGTTGCTGGGCGTTCTGAGCTTGAGGGACAATAAGCTGACCAAGTTGCCCAATGAACTGGGTAATTGCAAATCGTTGCATGTGTTGGACGTCAGTGGAAATAGGTGAGAAATACAATTTCTATTTTACTTTCAAAATTAAAAAAGACTTGTAATTATCTCCACACGGATAGCTCATAATAAAGTAATTTAAAGAGGTTAACGCTACAAATAACTGTTTTCATGAAACCGCCGGAGCAAAAAGCGCACTTCTATTTGGCCTTTAACTCGACCGTTTAAATCAATTAGCAATGCTCTTATCGGAAAACCGTATCTCGCATAGGAAAATAGTTATAAAATACTATATAATAATTACTTTAAATAGCATTTCACCCACATTTTATGCATTTTTCTTAATTACTTTCCAACAATGTTGGAACTATTTATATTGTTGATATTTTGAGCGGTACAATTTATAAAGACTGAGTCAAATGTTTAGCTATGTTAAAGTTTAGGTAATTTATTTTTGGATTATTACTCAAGATTAAGCTGAAAAAAATGAAAAAAACTAGCTATATATTTTTTATTATAATCCGAGTAAGAGTCATGTTGAATTTCAGCCTACGTGCAAATTAGATGTTGATTTTATTTCAGTTCTATGTTTAGGCGTCATACTGCTCCAGTTTGTTAAGAATGAAGCTATTTATTAAAGCGATCAAAAGCTCGCGAAGGGCGTGTCAAGCATGAAATATTTGCAGCCAGTTGTAAATACACAACCGAAAAGCAGGACAAGCATTCGTTGACCATTTCATTTTGAACTCTTTGCACTCTTTGAATCGCACGACACACTATTTTTTTCCAATGCGTACGCAGGAAAAGGGTAACGAATGCTTCTATTCTGTTTCATTAATTCATTTTTAAGGTTTCGTACCCGAAGGGAAACCCTATTGTCGTTAGTATGTCGACCGTCTGTCTCACAGAGGCATCTACGGCCTAAACCATCTGAGATGAAGACATGAAATTAACAAGCAATGTATCAAAAAATTCTGTAGGTCGAGGGAGTTGTATAATCGACCCGGCGTACACTTGACCGATTGTGGGACGCCGAAGGGATAGCAATTAATAATAATAAACAATTTTACAGGTTGCAATACTTGCCCTACACCCTTGTAAACTTAGAACTGAAGGCGGTGTGGTTGTCAGAGAATCAAGCTCAGCCCTTGCTGACCTTCCAAACGGACAGGGATGAGAGCACGGGCGAGAACGTCCTCACATGTTTCCTACTGCCGCAGCTGAGCTACACCCAGCAACCAGGTATGAGCGGTGACGTGTGCGCTTTGGTCCAAAGAATGTTCAAGGTATTGCCGCTTTTGGTGTAGAGGTTCCGAATTTTTACGATGGTGGAGATGCGTGAAAAAAATTAAAAAACATGTACATTATTGGTATCCGTTTACGGAAGACGTGCGCTGTTAAAGTCGATGGTCTACGATTCTTAATAACTTTTGCCTTGACCACTAAGGGCACAGAATAGGAACAATTGTACAGGTACCAGGAATGCATAAGTAGGTTTGAACATGGGCGAACCATTTGAACTTTGCAATTATGTACCTATTGCAGATTATTTTTTCAACATGCTATTAAACATGAGCTAATTACTATAAGATTTCATCTGCAATCAGATTTTATGCATTATTTTATATATTAAATAACGTTAAGCTATATAAATAAAGCCGTTATCAGATTACCAATGTGCTGATTCACCTTTTCACCTTCGCTTTCAATATTTTTCTCAATGTTTATCATTGATTGTCGGGTCACGTGTATTTTATATAACAAACCACCTTCTTACAAATTCCTTACTCTCTTCATAGTTGCCTTTAGTAAAAATTGTCTTATAAGTATGCATAATCAGTTTATGTGATTTTTTTGAGGGTACATACATCACTCAAGGCATTCAGAAAAATATTTAATAAAGTTATTTTAAGTTACTTTGATAATTACTTACTATCTTTATTATGTTCATAGTCCGCATAATGAATGTGAGATTCCATTTCACTAACAAATTGTATGTTTTAAGTATTACTACTACATTAGTGATAAAAATAGCTATAAACAATTTAAACATGTCACTTTCTTACAAGAAAAACTTGTATTAAGTTTATGCATGCTTGTAACCTATTTTAAGTTAGACCATTTTTCTACTTATCTTAAGCAGTAATAAAGATAAAAAACGCCATTAAAACGTAATAAAAAACGTGACATCATGGTATCAATCAGAAAAGTTATATCTCGTGGCGTGATTACTTTATATCAAGATATTGTTCTAGAGATAATCGTATGCAACAGTGGTGTTTATAATCTTTTATTGTGAGAATTACCATTGCGTGTATGGTTAATTTTATATGCTATTTTTTGCGTTATGTGCTTCTTGTGCTTTTATTTAATTCTGCTGTTTTTCGGTGACCATTTCTTAAAAACTTTATTAACTGGTGAAACTTAACTAGTTTCTAAAAAAATAGTAACATTTTTAATAAGGTAATAAATTGTCACCGGACGAATTATGTTTTGTTTTTGCTGTGTAAATATACTAAAAGTCACTTTCAACACTTGTCACATCACAAATAGAGTTGGAACATACATCTGAGGTCGGCAGTGGCACGTGGTACAGGGAACACAGATTTAATTCACAATCACAAGAACTAGATAGAATAAGAGGTAAGTCTCACCAGAACTATCTTATCGATCAATCCCCTTGTTTATACTTTATTCTCCTGTACAGAAACGGACAGCACTTCCTAATGTTGAAAGCTATTTATCATAAGTAATTACTATTCATAATTTCGTTTTAGAATCGATAAATTGTATAGTAGACACCCGATAAACAAACTCAGGCGTATAAACTGTCTTTACCGTGAAGGCTTAATTCTTAATATTAATTTTCAGTGAGAATTAGAAGATAGAAATGTTATAACTCGTTATGTGAGATAATGGTTGTAACCTCATCATAGAACTGTGTTTGTCATATTTTTGTCAGCACGTGCTAGAGCGAATGGGACTAATAACAGTCCGAGCGCGGTTGAATGAGGTGCGTTATTTTCCGAATTAAAAGGAATGAAATGCACACTGTTTTTTTTGCGATGGCGCTACTTTCATGCGAAAGTTATTAATCTTCTGTATAATTAATCGATGTTTTGGTTTAGACAAACTATACTCAAGCAATAATAGAATTAAAGTAAATATCAACACATTACTTAAACATTTTTGCAGGTCCGTACCTGACCGAATATGACCGTCCATATTTAAATTTATTTGGTCTTACCACAAAATCATATAGAATCGCTTTTAACGCGGGTTTAGTTAAATGGTCGTCATTTTTTTGTGATAAGATAGATTTATGTTTATTGATTATTTTATTTTTAAAAGTTATTTACAATATTTCCTTCCTTACTATTTATTTATAATGGAGACTGTACAAAGGATTTTACTATTAAAATGATATCATCGGAATTAAATCTTCATTTATCATATTTAAACGAATACACAAACTTTGAAAGAAGAGACCCTGAGATTGCAGATATCGATTGTAAATATTTTTTTGTTGCCAATAATAAAACACGAAACAAATCATACCACAATCAAAAAGTATTCCAAATGGAACCTTGAATAATCTCAGGTACCAGTAGGTAAACAAGGTTATTGGCTTCCTCTAAAACAAAAAACACAAAAGGAAATTACTTCAATCTCAGAGAGTCACTTTAGAGGTCACGGGTAGATTGCTGGTGACCTGATGGTATTTAGTATAAACAAAAGATTTTATCGTTCAGTCTATATACATACATGTTAAATTTTCACTGTTTCCTTTGCATTTTACCTCAATGTAGATTGGGACGTTAGTGTTGTTGCTTTTGGTGTCATTCTTTTCATTTTCCTACATTACTTTGCTTATTGTGTTGTCGCAATGTTGTATCGTCTTTCATTACTAGTAAATGTAAATCTAGTCATCAAATTAGTAAGTAAAAAAATATCTTATAATCTCGATTTAAACTTCATCATTTTAAAAATACTAATAATTAGATTATAATATAAAATGTCATTGTCATGTTTTTTTTATAATAATAATAATAACGCCCTTTTACTAGTACTCATTTGTAAAAGTTTCAAATAAATATCATAAGACCTACCTACAATAAAAATTTTAAACATGTAAAATTTGTAAATTGTAATTAGAGAACTATTAAATATCATAGGCCCTAAGGTCATTTTATCGTAAATAGGTGTTTTAATATACATGGAATATACACAAGTATTGGTCTACAGAATCGACAATATCGCGCGACCGAGACTCCGACGACGACTGGGAGGAAAAGGAAGCGTCGCGGACGATATCCGTCAAGTTCACAGAGGACGTGTCCGAGGCGAAAGAGGTGAGGCTTTGCTGTTGTTACGTCTTTGTTCCTTATAAGAGGGGGCTATGTAGTAAATATTTTAGACACATACGTATCTATGCACCTTTACGTGTCCGCGATGTAAGCATTTCAACGAGAAAACGCTGCAGACAAGTAGGCAATTGGTTCAACAAAACATTTGGAAATATATGTTCGAGACAACGCGCGTATTTGGCACTTAGCTCTATACTCGTTGCTTTTGAATAGTGGATATAAATTAATCTTTGTGAGATAATTATGGAGTATTGTTAATTTAGCATTAACCTATTAATGCATGTATAATAAAATTATATTGTGTTGTGTAATAATGGCGCTTGTTGTTTTATTTATGAGTGATCTATCCAAGCAGATTAATTGTTACTTATGTGTTATGAAATACAAACAGTATTATTAATTTAGGTCGATGTATATTTATTATTATTAAGAATATTCAATAAACCCACGTTTTATTTATGGTTATGTTTTAGTTTTATTTTGCATGTTTTATGCTATAAATAACTTATTCAAAATCTGTGTTAACATAATATTATACATTGTTTTAACGATACTATTTTACTTATAAATTCATGTCATCATATACATATATAACAGGATCTAAACCGTTATATCGTTTAGTAGAGCAGTTTTTCTTATTCTAGTCTACCCTTCAAACATGATTGGGCAAGAACGATTTAGTTACTAATTCGTATGAGTATTGTGTCTTTGATTGTGTACAAACCACCGAGAATTCCATTTCGGTCATTTTTGAATTCGGTTTTTTATGTGAAAAATATAGCAAACGACATGCAGCTCCACCCAACCGATGCCGCCCATGACATCTGTGACAAACCTCTAATAGGACCCTAAAAGTAACTGGGGATGTCAGTCCAGTTAGTATGAGATGTTAATAGGAATGTAAGTTTGTTAGTATTCGTAAGTATAAGGACTATGGGAGAAAAGACTGTTAGTACTGTAAGTTATCTTAGTCAGTGTCAGTGATAGTACAGTTAGTAGTGGTTAGTAACAGTCTCGTTCTAAGCTGGCTACAGATGCGTTGCCTCCTTTGATAACTAAGGTGGTCGACACTTGAATAAGTGTAGCCGGCATGCACACCTTTCCGACTGAAACATAATTGTTGAAAAACAACAGTTTCACGACAGAAATGGGTGTGGCGGTGGTACCGCCCCTGGCAGTATAAAGGTTCTACCACCTAGTATACTGAGAAGGAGGATCCAGGCTATGATAAGTCCGGAAATCTTTACATTATTTATAGAAAAACACATACTTCTAATAATAATAAGTATTTGAATAGTTTATTACTTCATTATGCAGTATTATGTTCTATCAGTCCTAAGATTGACTGTGTACACACATTTAGTAAAATATTATATGTTGAAAATATTATATGATAAATAAAAATCCTCTTATTCGTACTGACGAAACTCGGTAGATACTTTAAATTTACAACAATTTGTCTGTTAAGAACCTTTAAAAAATTTACTTTACTAAAATTATAATTTAAAAACTACTTTAATAATTTATAGTCTTCCGAATTGTGTTTTAACTCTCATTGTAAGCTGGCAAAAAAACTACCCTTTGAAATTAATAGTAATTTAGAAGTCATATAAAAATTGAAACTCTTCTTAAAAGAAATATGCATTAAAATGCATAATTTTACGAATTATGTTTCTACTATCATTTCAAACTTTACATATCATAACCTAGCAATCTCTGAATTTGATACCAAGGAATGCCCAATAGGACCTTAAACTGAGTATTATAATGGACGAACTCAAAACACCACCGTGGCAATTTCTCCCAGTCAACCCCGGGAGATATATTTTATAGTAGTTTCAACATGAAATGCAAAAAGATATAATACTGTACCAATTTTGTATGCCAGCTATTATTCTTGCATTCTTTATGAGAACTGTGTTGCAAATAAAGGAAATATATCTTGTTAATTTATCACTATGTAAATACACGCTGGTCATTTATATAGTATTTATTTAGCTGTAATCAAATGTAAACATCTGCTTGTGTTTCAAGTTATCAATGTTTTCTTGGAATTTGGTGTAGCTGCACTGATTAAGACGAAATATCTAAAAACAACAACTACTGTTTCTTTGTACAAAAAAAGGTTAACTTAAAAAAAGGTTATTTGGGTTGGTGTGTTTTGTAACTTACTAATAATAACATGTGGCTAAATAAAACACACAACCAGACAATTAATTTATTAAGGTTCATTTTAACATATTTAATTACGTTTATTGGATAGCAGTATGTATTGATTGAATATTTATTTAATATTATTACAATCGTTGTGTATAGCAATGTCAAATGTCGAAAGGATATTGTTGAAAAGTAAACTGAAATTACACGTAATTAACATAAGTAATCCGACGTAACTTTGTATAGATTCGGACATGGTTATATTTGCATTCAAGGTTCCGTCGATTCAGGAGGAGAGTGACGAGGTGGCGGATACGTTCTTCACGGGACAGTCGATGCTAGGGCTCCGGAAGCCCATTAACGTAGTCCGCAAGCTAGTCACCACACAGCGGAGGAGCTCGCTCCAGCGGCTCTCCTCCTCTATAACTAACCTTGCCGAGGTACACGGCGGCGCGACGCACTGAGTGCAATCACATAATTTTACAATGTATTTTAATCACAAATACGTCTGAGAGCGTTTATTAGTTTCACTTCCGTCTCGCTCGCACATTCCAACATTGTCAGAGCCGGCGACGCATTGGCGACTCCTCTGGTGTTGCGAGTGTCCAGCTGACGATGACCACTTACCATCAAGTGGCCCGTCTGCTTGTCTGCTAAAATATATTAAAAAAACGAATGTTAGTCTGAGTATACTTTTGACAAATGTGCGCCAATAACCATATCGACACTAAAATTACGGACATTTAAGACATATTTTCATTTTCATATCGATCGAGCGATGACGAACACCAAACGGTTAATAACAACTAAACAAATAGTCAAATATAAATTTGAAAATGTAACATAGGCCATGTTCTTAGTACATTCAATAATTTTATATGCATCGAATTGTCTAAAATATACATGTCGAACAGTTTTTTAATTATATTATAAAATTTAACAGACAGGAAAAACAACTTTTTCAAATAAATTATTGTGGTTGCACTCAAGCTTAAACCGTATGCACTGCCTCCACTAAGCCTCTTGGTCCTTGTTTTGTCCCAATATCTTGCTGAAAGTAGACTTAAGCAGTTCAATATTAGTTTGAATTTTGTAAACGCCTCGCATCCTTATATCGATTTGACTACCTTTATTTAGTTTTAACGAGATTTCATAGTATACATTATATAAAATCAATGTAATTTAATAAACTAAGCTGTAGTCCAATAAAAATGCTTTTAGAAACAGTAGAGAAAGAACTTAAAATTCACCACCAATTTACACGATCGGAACAACAATATAATTAATTTTATAAGGCTATGTAGATAACTTTGTAAAGGATACAAAAATGTTATTATATTTGTCACTCGCGTTTTGCTTTCCAAAGCGCTACATTAAAATCATTTGATCCAAGTTAGCGCACACCGCACTATTTGATCTGCACTTAGAGTAGTTTAGTGCGTAATTTGAGACACGACGTGGTATCGCTGAGGTGGAGCAACGTGTGATATCATATCCCGTGAATCATTCCGCCTAGCTTCGTATTATTAACATTATGCGCTTAATAGGTTAAGTGGCAATTATAATTTCTGTGACCATCATTTTAGGGTTCTCTCCCGTACGGAAAAAATATGTTTTCTAGATATTTGTAGTAAGCCGTAAATTACCATTTAGGTTAGTCAGAGTCTAGCTAGAGCTTATTTCCATTCAAACTAGAATGTAGTAACTAAGAAAATTAGATTAAATGCATTTCAAGCACAAGAACACGTAACATTAGAAATATAATCAAAAACAGTTTAACAATTTTGTACTGAACCATTATATATTTTAAAAAATATTTACCATTTCACCATAATAATCCAATGTTAAGATCTTTGACAGATATTTTGTACCCTTATCTTAAGGTAGATTAGTCTAGGTTTAGCACCACTCCTGGCACGAGGCTAATAGCATGACATCAGAGTCCATTGTTTGGAACGATCGTTCCAATAGTGGTTATAGTCCACGAAAACACATCCAAAATTTATAAAATAAATTAATACATCCAAAATTCATAAAATAAATTAACTGATTGACAATTAGCATGTGCATGCTTTTACTATTGTCCAAATTTTTCGATTAACTAACATTTGACCTCTGTTCACTATGTATGGGAATGTAATGTATGCAGTGTTTGCAGACACCGTTCGTGCGTCAGAACACCCCACATCCGAAGGATTTGAGGGCCAAAGCCCAAAGGCTGCTGTTGGGGCGCTCGCCGGAACAAGTTATTCAGGCACCGGTGGAAGAAGCCCCCACTACCAATGGCGAGGTTGTTTCACCGCCAGAACCTTTGCAAATCTCCACCGAAGTTATTGAGGTATGAAAATGTGTAAACCATCCATTTTTGTAGTGGATCCTCCACGGTTGATTCATACAGCGTCAGCAACCAGAAAAAATAAACGCTTACGCAAAATAAATATAAGTCACACAGTCATACACAAGACATGTAGTTAAGTCTGGAGGTCGTAGAAGATGTACATGGTTCCCTTGGCGCGGTACCATTACCTCAGCCATTTCTACTGTAAAGTTATGTGCGCCGGCGCACTAATACGATTTAAGCTTTTCAAGCGTATCACCTTAGATTAAAGTAATTTGGTAGATAGGGTACATTCATACATAGCGGTAAAGAAAAATCTGCTGGATGCAAATACACGTGAATACGCACCCATACAATTACGATTCTTCTATCGTGCACATTGAATATACAAAAACAGGGATAGTGAGAGGTTCTTAATAGGACTTTCGCTATTTTGTCTAATCGTGTGCTATGCTTCGAGAACTACAAAACGAAACCTGTGACCTTGGTCATAGGTTTTGAGATCACGCACGATAAATAGGTAAAGTATCATTTTTTTTAAAATGTATCTAAGGGTATCAATTTATCACCAACTTCGAGTACGACTGTGGTGTGGGTTATCTGTGTAGGTTATTTTAATTATCTTTTAAAGGTAGATTGATAGAAAATCTTGTTTGCAGTCTGTTAGTGAACCGGAAAGCCAACCAGAACTTTCATTGAGCCAAATCAAAGAAGACGAGAGCGACAGTCAGACGGCGCAAGACAAGGAGTCGTCCGAGGGTGAACAAGACGACGATGACTCTGACGAGTTAGAGGTATGAGAATACAATATATTACGGTTATAATAGATTAAACGTCGATACCGCTAATTCCACTAACATCGATTCCTTTGAGACACCATTAACATATAAATAACCTTTGGGGCTGAGACAGGTAGCACACTTATTTGATTAACATAGCTGTCTTGGGAAAGTAGTTTACTCACTAAAACTACTATTAACACATTTGATTCGAGAGTAATGGTCAATGCATTGTATTAATAATAGCGGGGTAGAGTAATATATGGTTGATATGGTTATGCATAAGCATAGAAACTCGTCAGAACTGTGTACCAAATCATAAGATTTTATACACAGTTCTGACGGGTTTCTGCATTCTGGTATTGGATAATTTAAATATGCTTCCATCAAAGTATGTACTGATTTGAGTAACTCCAATTACCATCGGAAGAAAAAGTATTGGACATGCCATACTGTATGCGGTATAAATAACAAGCTCTACAGCGTTCCATACTATGACCGTAATAGGATTATAATTATGTCAGGTTTGAACATCTTCACTCGAACTGTTCAACAGTGTTCTGTAGCCCTGACTAGAACAAAATAATTTTATATTTGAAGTACGAATTAAAATTGCTTGCATCTTGCGATATTCAATACGAATTCGTACTTCTGTATCAATATTTCTTTTTCTTCCGTATCCACCCCATATAAACAATATTTCCATAAACATTTCGGTAGGTGACATTTAATTTAAATGGATTATCGATAACGATAATTATCTTCTATCATAAAAGGAAACATGAAAGTATTGGTGCTCAATTGTATGGTAATGAAACAAAAAACCTATACTTAAACTATGTTATCATTTTATAATAGCAGAAATTATATATTCAATATTCCTTATTCTAATTTCAATTGTTTAAAAATATTTCTTTTAATTTATAAAATGGGAAACCTCATGCGGATAAGTGTTAAGGGCATAAAGCTGGAACTCGCGCGGGTGGGTGCACGAAGCGAGATTCCACTCCGAACGTCTCGACGCCTCAGCGCGCCGCTAGTACAATTTTGGCCTCGAGCGTTTACTGATGCGGGCGAAAACTCGTCGCACGCGCCCGCGCCAGTTGTAGCGTTCACCCTAAATGTTATGTTAGTGTAAACTTAGCAAAGTTCATATCAAGCAAATAAGATCCCTGGTTCGTCCAGGGGAGTTTGTTGTCATTGAATATAATAAAGAAATACAAGAAAAGCCATCGAGATATGGTCATAGTGTGGTACGGTTTAGTGGAAACGGTCGTTTACCGGGGTTGTGTGGGTGGCGGTAGCGCGGGCGGCGCGTGGCGTGGCGCGCGGGCGTGGCGGAGCGCGGCGCGGCGGGCGGGCGGCTGCACCGGCGCGACACGCCGCATCACCTCAAGAACAAACGCGTCAACCAGATCGACGCGGGCCGCGCGCAAGACCTCATTGCGCAGGTGCTTTGTTTGTTGGTGTTGGTGTTTGGTGACCCCGTCACGCTTAGACCATTTAACACGGGACGTGGCATAGCGCATCACGTAGTACGATAATCATAGATTAGATAGATTAACTCTTGATTGTACACCAAAAGGAAAGTGATACAAACATAATAATAAACTTAGAAGGTCACAAGGCCTTGAAAAGGCGGTCTTATCGCTAAAAAGCGATGTCTTCCAGACAACCTTATGGTGAGGAGTTAAATTAAATAGCTTTATAAAGGTAGGGCACGAAATAAAGGTAAGCTATAAAATTTTGTTTTTCGATCGATATTTTTAAGTAAATTATGTCGTAAAGTTGTATCAATATTAATGGTTTTTTTAAATTTAAAATAAATAAAATATATTAGAGTATTAAATTAATTTATGTCATAGGAATCTCCGTTATTAATTCAATTTGATGTTTCCGATCGCCATTTACTAGTAAACTGCACAACCAACAATTTTCGCTAAGGTTATGCGACAGTTACGAAAGCATAATGGCCGCCCGTACGCATCGCGGCGAACTAGTCTTGTTCGTATAGTTCGGCAGAGGGGAATTCGTGTGCTTGCCATGTCTGCTGTTTGGTCTAAGCCGAGACGTTTGTAGCTTTTGGTGAAGAGAATATCACATCCATGGTACATGTGTAAATGAATACGCAAAAGCTTGTAACAAGCTACGTTGGCAATTTAAGCTTTCGCGTTTTCGTTTGTAATCAAGTCAAGTAATGTAGTTTTTGCTTCGCCTTTGCAAACAACATCATTATCATACATGCGTTAGCTTTTGCATTTGTAATCGAGTCACTAGCTTTTGTCCGCAGCTTTACATGTTGGTTAACGTTAATGTTAACTTTAACAGCGTCCGGAATCAAAGCAAGCTTTATTTTTCCGAATTAAAGTAACCTTTGTGTAAAAACCAAGCACGGAAACAAAAGCATTGTCTGCTATCAATAAACGTTGAGATATGCTGCAATGACGAGGGGATTGCGTTCGCTGCAAACGAGATAAATATTCACATCTTACTTTTACGTATATCTTACAGTTTGGTTGAACTGTCCGTGCCTACCTTCTAAATATGAGCTTATTGAATTACGTTCATCGTTTATGGAAATTTAACACGCAAATGATCAATCTTTTGTCAATGTATACATCATTTACAGAGTCAATAGACTTTGACGGTGGATAAATTGAAACGACATTATAATTATATACGTTTATTGGCTCGGAACGACGATTAATCATTGGTAGATAAGTTTTATCGTAACGTGCAAATGTTTGGCAATTTAATTTATCTCATTGATGTTAATTAACGCAAGTGCAGATCATTTTATGGTAGTTGCCAGTTATGGATGGACATTGTAATCGACTAACATTTGATAAACACCACGTCGTTATGTCATTATTATCTGTGAATAGTTTTTAATTTGATAATACAATGGCAACTTGCAAAATAATCTTTTGTTTGAATTTACAAGTTACGCGTCTATTTCTGGTAAATTATATTAACGCGGTATTGTCATGTTAATTGGTACCTACGCAAAGTTCTGACGTTTGAAAGTGCTTATCACTTTGGTTACGTACCACAATACCTAGAATGTACTAGGTACTAACTAAAGTTAATATGTAGTAGGCCACAGCCGTGTGATATTGTGGACTGATCACAAAAGTTTAACAGAGAGCAGTTGGTACTTGTTTTTTAACCGCTAGTAAGTGACACTTAATAATATGCGTTGCAGTTATAGGCCTAGGTCAAAAATTAAATCCTTCCAGGTGGCTAACAGTTAATCCACTGCCTTCTCTGGTTTGGATTTGACCAGCGTTTGTATAATGTGTTGCAGAGAAGTTCCATATGTAGGCACGGTGAAAGTTTGTAAATACTGGCTGCACGTGATTTTTTAAATTTGAAGCCAATATAGTGCAATGATATAAAATATTTTTGTTGTTTTCTAGAGTAGGGGATTATCCCATCAGGCTAGGTGGTTAAAACGTGCCTGCGAAATGACCGAGCGACCATAGGTCTTGTTCGAAGCTTGTATAAGTGTATTCAGTAAGTATACATCGTACTGTGTTTGACGTCATTTGTTATCCAGTGGTGGCGCCCAATTGTTTTTATAGCAGATGGAAATAAAATCGTCGTCAGTATACGTCCCTCGAATACAATTCAGTGAGAAAAATGGTAGCGTGGGCAAAAAAAATTATTGCGTTTTTATATTCACAGACTGTTCTTGTTTACATCCCATTTGTCCCGTTTGAAGAATAAAACACTGTTAGTGCGTGCTACAATGTCCTTTGATTGCCTAGTGTTCAATTAAAAATTTCGAGAAAAGCGACCATGAAATCATATTCTCATGCATCTTTACTGCTTCTTTGCACACCATAAATAAAACAGTTGTACTGAGATGGTGGTCCGTGGCGATAAAGTCCGGTCCACGCAACGTGGGATTATTTTTTATAAGAGGTTTGACACTATACGGGCCCAGAAAAATCTGAGCCTTCAACCAGCACGTAAAAACATGACCTCAGGTCAATGTTCCTTATGTTTTGTAAAAAATTTGAAGGAAATGAAAAAGTGTCTAAAAGTTGAGTAACTGTTTTAATTTATGAGTTACGCAAAATATTCAGTGTGCCTCACGTAGGCATTCGCCTCACGTAGACTTTCATTTGGTATCTTACAAACAACTTTCGGGGTAAGGGTTGATTCAGACTAGATGGAGAACTGCTGTCGCATGATCGGGCGAGCCTTAAGAAATCTTACTAATCGTATCGTACTAATATTATAAATGCGAAATATATATTTAATGAAATCAAATTTTTTATTTCGTCATCATTATATCTAAATAACATCAAATAACATTACCTTAAAATTTGTTACTGATTTTGAAATCAGTATCTAATCCTATGGCAATCCCTCATGTCACGATAGACAATACCTATCTTAGTCATCGGCTTTTAATATTAAAATACACACTTAACATAATATATTTCAAACATCCCAACTACTTTTTTACAATTACATGGAAATAGGTAATTTGATAGTAGTTTTATCATTTTCGTCCACTAACATTGTTATTGTATGTATTTATGTTTGTTGTTGCTTTTATATTGTGTATCAAAACATTTTCTATTCGTTATTTGTTTAGTTATATTATTAATCACATTTTGTTGCCTCATCAACTTTTTAAATAGTACAAACTTTCAATTTCGTGTAAATGCATATATAATTTCCATTGCACTGAGTTACATAAAAATCGCATACCTATGACTACTTAACACTTAAAGCGATATTAATGATAGGTCTTGGGTGGTTTTCCCTGACGCAAATTATTGTATCATCGGCCTGTTAAATCTGCAACGCATGATCCGTATCATTATTTCTTATATTGGTTATGTAATGAACGGTTGCGGGTTGAATGCCGGTATTATACAATAATAGGCGTTGGGCGGTTGTGCTTATAACAAATGATTTCCATGATTAGCCATTTTCTCGCTGCGACTCCGTTATAACTAATATTAGATATCAAACCTTCAGACCGCCATTTTATTACAGTATTGTATATGTATTTAGTTTTAAGATGTCCACATACTTATATTATGATCATGCATGTAGGTTTGTTTGTTTACATCGTTTGTGACAAAATTGAAGGAATTAAGCACTTTGATAGTTATGTTATTTAATATTTTAAAAAAAAAAATATTTTTTTTCAAGTAAGTACGTAATAGTTCTAATGAAGCACTAACATAGAATTATATATACTAGGTAGCTATTGCTAGATAGGTTTAGTTTTTGAGGCTAATCAATTCAGATCACTCTTGTTGACACTAATTTTAATGTTCCTAGAGAATTTAATAGTTCATGATGAAGTTTAAAGATTCGTTATAAATTGAAATACAGACCACCTTCGACCTTCATAGCTAAATCAATTGCAGCATGTTCAGTAACGGCTTACGCCCAGAATCGGCGACCAGACATAACGACTGCTATTTTCAACCACAAAATTTTGCGCACGCTTAATTTATTGGTAATAAAAATCCGACGAAGACTCCTCGTTGAAGTACTTGTTTAAAATTTAGCTTTGTGTTAGGTACTATACAGAATTCATAATATCCAATTTAGTTTCCGACAGATTTCTGCATAAGTCTACCTATAGTAAAGTATCCAACACTTTTACAATATTAATTTAGGACATTATCAATATGCATGCAGACCTTTACTATAGGTATACTTTACCAGAAAATTGTGGCAGACGAGCCACCTCCCTGACACAATAATTCTCTGGAATAATTTAATGGTTCTGAACGCTAACGGATACGACCACCGCACAACAAATTCTTACATGGTGTTGGCGATTGAGTCGTCGCTTCCCTACTGCATGCATCTAACGTTTCGAAATAATTATACTGAGAAAAAATTATTCACGCAAAACTAAACACGACACAAAATAGTTGGTTAGGCAGGTCCCTACCTACAGCTGTGTCACGACACAAATGTCTGTCTTGGCAGTTGGTAGAGCTCCGTCTCTAGATCTCTTTATCATAATAATTGCAGAGTCGTGATAGAAAATATCCGCCTTCTTGTTAGTTTTACAAGGGGTTAAACACATGCACCCAGTTTAAGTTGTTAATACATTAAATTACTGAGGAAGCAAGTGTGCTTATATTTGTACAACAATAGCCTAAAATGAAAGTAAGCTATTAAATAATGAACCAGGTAAAGTTCTCAGCGCAGTTTTTTGAATATGTGAGCTTACCGGTGAAAGTAGGTACCTGAGGAATCATGCCCAACTAAGAAACCAAGTACATTATAATTTGTAAAAAACTTTGAGGAAAAATCCTTTTTACGTGCTTCAATCTTTGATGGATGCAGAGAGCTATTCAGAATTTATACGTTGCAGTAGTGACTGTGCTGTAAACTTTAAAGACCAAGTGGTAGTCATGATCTTGAACTTAACTGTTCTCAGCTGTTTGTGACTTTCCAAAGTTTAAAAGCCACTAGCTCATACCTCATACAACGATGCTCGAAGAATTTTCATTTCAAATATTTAGAAACGGGTGCAATATTTAATTAGTTTTTCGCGGTACATACACATGTTAATCGTCACATAATAGCGTTCCTGAAGGAGATTGCGATCGTGCGCTTTTCATCACGATGCTATCTATAACGCTAACGAACACCGCAACTATTTAATGCCACGCGAAAGGGTAAAAGCGATCCACGTCGAAATTTCTCATTCGCCGGAGAACAGAGAAACAATGAGAGTCGTGAGATCGACTTGGTTTAGCCTGCGAATGTGCTATTCTTTAATCAATAAAGCCACAGGTGCGTATAATAAACACTTTGTTGTGGCGTGGAAAGGGAGATCAGTTCAGAGAATATCACACAACTAACAGGTTGGCTCGGCTACACGAGAATGTTTCGGATCGATTTCGTTTTTATCTAATAAACTAGGTTAAAGCGCAGCAAGTGTGTTAATAAGTAATAAATCTGTCGACGAATCGCTCCGTTTCTGTAAGCACGACTCAACCGTGCGTAATTGTCGGAATACTGTGGCTGTTACGGGCTGATGCGCGCGGGCCCTCGACCACATCGCTCGACGTAGACCCTCCGTGAGGTTCGCAGACATGATTGTCTTCTGCCGTGCCGTACACGACAATGCTAGGTGTATTTCAAACTATCGATAAGTGTATTCGCTCCAATATAAATGTAGCACTTAGTGATGTTATAGACGTGTATATGTAGTGTATGTCGATCTGTGCTTTATCTGTGCTTATTAATATGAGGTGCTTAAAAGATGCAGGAGGATGGCTTGCTCGGGTGAGATTCGTTTGTTAGATACAGCAACATTATGAGCGAGATTTCAATTAAGATCCCAATGCACTTTATTTGGCTTGCCTTACTTAAGTCCAGTGATATCATCATTCCATTTCACCGACATTATTGCTTATATATGTATCAAGACTTAGGTCACTCGGTTAAACGCTTTCTTTATGTCCTGCGTTTTTTTAACATCTCAAAAATTATCCATTTATTTCGGTTATAAGAAATACTTTTATTTTTGGCGTGATAACGACTCGCGCCGCGACCGTTACCTTCTGTTAACATATTTCTTCATTGCAGGCAATAAAGAAAAGAGAGCAACACGACGAACAGAAGACCGATGTAGAAGAAACTGCAGACGACGTTGCTGATGGTGAGTTGTAGTATTCTTTATAAACAAAATCGTCTTAGAATCCTTTAAGAGCATCACACAGATTTATACACAATTTTGAATTGCATCAGAAATAACGCAACTTTCCATTTATACTTTTGTTCGTTTTCGTAAGACGAGACCTTTAGCGCCTATGAAAGTATTGCAGTGCGCTGACCTTTTAAACTTCGATACATCCTTTGGAGCAGGTTGTATAGGCTGAGAGCGGGGCAATTTAATGTTGCGTCGCCTTACTTGTAGGCATATTCTAATCGAATAGTGTAGGCATAGGTACAATCTTTCAATATGTACCAGTGTTTATTTTAAATACGAGTATACATTTTCATGCTGGCTTAATGTATATCTCC
>DWLO01000049.1:0-30732 GCA_018245335.1 Dalla quadristriga
ACTCGACGAATGTCATGAAACATTATTAAAATAAGAAATATCGAAATAACATCAAATTACAGTACCTTAAAATTAGTAGTACGGGGTCCATTTAAACTAGAGGAATTATTGATATGAATTGGTATTAATTCGTCATTTAAATTCGCGTTTTACCTCCTCGAGTCTGATGACATAGCCGTAGATTCTGTGTAAACTGCGGGACTATTTAGACTACTATTTATAAATTTATAAAAGTATTGGAGATGTCAAACAGATTTTTTACCTTCATTCGTAATCGGTGTTACTAACAGTCTTATTTACCACCAAATGAGTAGGTCAGATAGTTTTTCCTGTTCGTTTCATGAACTCTGTATTTCATATACTAAGTTCGGTAAGTTTCGCTTTTTTATATATTTAAAATACATAATTACGAACTTAGTTTTCTGCAAAAAGCGCGCTATGATTGATTTTTATGTGATAAAAATTGAGATAACTTTCTGACTCCGACGTGTGTTTCGTTTAGTTTAAAACTTTTGGAACGTCACCTAACGTAAAATATAACCAATAATTAAAAAAAGTTTTATTTCAATTTTATTAAATTGTTTCATTGATATTGTGCCTAAGTGACATATCCACCTTTACACCAGAACAATACTTACCAATGTTATTTAAAAAAAAATTAGTAGGAAAATTTACCCCAGGTACGTTTGATTTCTCGTGACATGGATATAGGAAAATTTCAGAAATTTCAACCTTTAATTTTTTTTGCAGACATTTAAAATAAAATGAAAACGTAACTCTTACTTCTGTATGTTCAAATTAAATGCGTAGCTAGTGTAGCATTATGCGAATGTAGCGCACGTGTATTATTTGCAGTTATCTTAATCTTGGCTACGGAAGCACTCGACTGTGTTATTAAAAGGTGGCGTAGGTGCCAGCGAGGTAAACGGGGCCGGCGGATCAAGGGGTAGGGCGCAAATAACTTCCACTTTTCTATCACGGGGCGGCGTGTTGGCCGCCGGTGTTGAGAAACTAGGTAGCTTGTGTTTTATGACTTTAATCAAACCGTTTTAGGGGTATCACTACGTTCCCTAACTGCTGATTGTGTGTGGAAAACATGTGTGACGCTGCTGACCTTTCACGTTGTCGTACTTACCTTTACACGGCTAGGTATAACGAAATATAACCCACTTTATAGCCAAAATCTTAAACGCGAAACAAATATCCGAATTACCATCGATATAAATTGACATATTCAAACGGCGAGATCACGACTATAGGTACCTAGTCTGAAACTCTTGGTGTACTCTGGATTTATAAACTCCAGACATTGATTCCAGACGATAATAGCTTGGGGCACAGCGTTGCTACCGAGAGGAAACAAACAGACTGGCACTGCAATACCTTTTCTCGAAGCAAGTCAGCGTGTTTTTGAACACTAATACCTTTCCCTATTCCAGCCTGAAAAACATTTGAATGCTTATTTGAATTATTTGAATGATTAGTGGAACGTAGATTGCGAGACTTATTAATTACTAGCTGTTGCCTGCGACTTCGTCGGCGTTAAAATTATTATCAATATTCGGGTTCAAAAGTATCCTAAGGACGTTCTACGTATCTCAATTTCTATGAAATTCTATGAAGATCGGTGGTATGATTTAGCCGTGAAGGCTCACAGGCTTCTGTTAACGTTATCTTTGATTTCAAATTGAAATTACAACGAAATCGCCTTCTTTGTTGACACAGTGTATATGGGTCTCTTTCGTTCTAATGTGTTTTTGCACAGGACAAAATTGCAGAATGGTTTTCTGCGTTTTTCCAAAAATCAACTTTTTTGAGTTGAGCCAATACCTATATTATTAAGCGTGCGATATAACAAAGTCGCAAAATCGTAAAGTTACACCATTTATAACTCAAGAACGGCTGCACCGATTTTCATGATTTTTGATTTGTTGGAATTATCTTCGCCGGGAATAGCAGAGTAACTATTAAAACATGTGAAATATAAAAAAATAAATAAAGATTAAACCAATTGACGACGTTCTGTTTGCTAGGTTGTTGTTGGTCACGTATGCGTTCCTAAACTAATGACCGATTGCGATGAAACTTTGGTGAGTTGTTATGCGCACATCGGCGAGCGTTTCTAAATTGGTAAAAATAATAATTACCTACCACGGAAAGGGCAGAACGACGTCTGCCATCGGGCCAGCTAGCGTATAATATTAGAAAGATAATTTTTAACGCAAAGTTCAATGATTTACTCTTCACTCTCTCATTTACTCACTGATGATGATAAAAGTTCTAGAATACTTCCTGCAGTCTTAAGAAGCTGAAAGCATATATACCGTGCTTTATGGGCGTTATTCAGGATAGAATACATCCATAGAGCTTGACTCTACATAAGATATTACAACATTTTACGGCTACGCCTTTGTTGAACCTGGGACTTCCTAAGTTTGAGGCCGAAATTCATACCATCCGGCAAAGTTTAAAAACTATTAAAATATTGCATTATTTAAATGCGCGTATCGCCATCCGCTACCATTTCATGTATGATAAATGCGTAACTTAAAGACAATTTTAATTTATAATATTGTTTGATGTGCATTGTTTCCAATCAAATAAATGTTGCCCGGAACGATAATTTTTACTGAGTAGTATCCACGTGATGCGTGCACACACAAACAGATAAAAAAAGTAAAAACCTCGAATTGCTTAAGTAAGTACCTACTTATTATAAGTCTCTCAAAAATTTTATTTCTTAATCTTCAATGTACAGAGATGTGAAATTTACAATTTTATTAGACGTAACGATATCGAATCGAATCCAAGTTGATAAAATGTTACGTTCGAATTTTGGGCTCAACTCAGGATTTATTGTGTTAAGCTATCTTAACAGCCACAGTTGTCTGTGATACTTTTCTAAGCAGAACGTAATGTATTCTAAATATCTATAAGTTACGTCCTAATCTGCTCGTAAAAAGGTATTACAAACCTTACTTCACACGGCCGGGCCAATATCATCACTTAGGGTGTTTACCACGTTTACGTTTATCAATTTTACCACGTTTATGACATATCGAAATCACTATACCATAGCGAAAGATCATTGCTCACAACTCATACGTCAATATTAAACTGTAGACGAGGTAACAATATATCGGCGTCCAACTTTTAAGAGTATAATATCCATCCTCGAAGCTTGGCGTTCGTCTCGAGATGAAAAATGTTTTCCAGGGTTACCTTCGTCGAATATTCATGCATCGACAGAACGATCGTAAATTATTTGCGTCATCGTTGTACGAATCGGGCAAATCTGCTACGCTGGAGGTCATTTAGCAACAGCTTTTATTTATAGCTTACGTTTAAGAATAGTTACGATGCTCTTTAATTAAAATACAAACTTTTAAAGTTTTATTTTCAATACATATTTTATCATAAGAATTTCTTAGATATATGAAAAGGGAATACATAACATTGTATATTTTTGGATTTTGCAGATAAACCCTACGTAACTGAGCTAAGAATTTGTACTTTATTTCTATAGAATTGAATTATAAATAGCTAGTTAGTTAGCCCTGTTAGTATTTGCTGTTAATAGGAATATTAGTTGTTTAATATTCTTTAGTAATAGGATTGTGGGAGTTAGGACTGTTAATGTAAGTTAAAGCTGTTAGTAAATATTAATAATCTCAGGTTTTAACCGATAGTATTTGGTCAATTTGAAGCTTGCCACATATGCGTTGCTATCCCTGAGGAGTGAGGTAGTCGCCTGTCGGTAATCACCTATCTATCTACTCGGCATTACTTGATTTGACAAGGAAGCTCTTTATTTAATTTAATTTAACAATGATTTATAGAATTTATGGAGGTATGAAGGATTAAGTAATTCAGTAGTTTAGGCGGCGGAGCGGACCAATGAGTGCGCATTCATATTGAATGAATGCGTGCACCACAACACTGGATTTAGTACGTCGTTAATTATGCTTATATATGAACAGTTAATAGGTATATATAGATACTTGGCAAGTTTATATCTTATCTATAAATATTTCAAATTTCGTAAGTATAATTACAATATGCCTAAGTAGTCCTATTAAATATTGCTTAAAAATAATTCTTGATTACTTCTGTGTTAACCTAAACATCAAGTTATTATTTCAAGCCAATACGTTGGGCTTGAAACTGTTGGGCAAAAGCCTCCCTTTCCTCTTTCCATAGCTTGCGGACTAATGATTTTATTTGCCAATGCTTCGCGAATGCGTTAAGTTTGTCTCCCGACCTTCGTCTAGTAATACATATACATTATGGATACATATCGATATGTAAAATAGTGTGAAGGATTAGCTGTTAATGCTGAACAGGATGTGGCGCGCGGGAATAGAACGCTGTGCATGCATGTCGAATGAACCTCTACCGCATATTGCAAGTACGACATCGGTTAATTGTCACCCTATCATTTCGGAAATCATGCTGAACATGAATTAATAATTATAGTATTAGTTTAGTAGTAGTTTACCTCCCATTAATTAATCCATTAATATTTTTCTTATTTTAAATATAACGTACATAAAAAAATAAAACTGGTAGTAAGTATAATAAATTAGCAACATGTTCAGTGAGTAAAACGTAGAGTCGTATTCGAAGTTGGTCATAGACACGTAAGTACTACTAGAGACGTCTTGTCTGAGTAGTAAAATCTTTTAAATCACACAGAAGTAAATAAATACAAATACCTATAATGTGAAAATCACAAACATTTGGCTGCAGGCTAAAAGGTTTGAACAGAAACGTCGATGTTTAGCCCGTAGCAAAGTGCTACGAACATAGCGTAGCACTCATGAGAGAGTCGTTGTTTGCGCGCATTCCGTCGTATTCCGAGTACTACGACAATCGGTATGTTTGCTCATATCAAAATGTGTAGCAAACATGTCTCGTAAGGCAAATTAATTGGATTTCAGGAAATTTTAATTTTAATTGGGAGTTAATTATTTCGATCCTATACGTATTGAAATTAATTTTCAAATCATCCGGGTGGTTGAATTGTGCAGTTATTGGGTCATATTTTAATCTGATCGGATTAAATTTGTTGAGGCCGTAACATTTATTTACTAGTTGTTACATGATTATGTTATCACTGGCTAGTTGCTTAATACTTGTTAATTAAAGTTAATTGTAATGTATGAGGGCTGATTAATTTTTGTTTTGTTTGTCCGTTAAAATTAAAAAATGAGTTTGTTTGATAAAGCATTGCATAAAAGTTTCGATCTGTAAAATTTATAATCCGGGCTTCGATTAGGGGCTTACAGCCGGAAATGTTGTGTGTAGTTACACATTATACAGACGGTATAATGGAACAAAGTTACGGGGGTGTAAAATTAGAATCGGTGTTTGGGCAGGCAATGTTTACAATGAATAATTTATTTAACTCCGCAGGACGACCGTTCATTATAATCTGCTTGCCTGTTTACGATATAATATATTATTAAGTGATTGAAGCAGTGACAGTCGAGTGGTCAAAGCACTCGGCCTTTCACTTGTGTGTCTGGAATTCATATCCCAAGACGATCAGTAGATCCATTCATAGTACCTGACGTTCCCAAACGCGTGTAGGCTGTCTGTAGGCATCTGGTCAGAGCCAATAAATTAAAAACGGAATCCAAAAGTCCAACTCGCGCTTGGCCAATAACTTAAGGCCTACTAGCCTATCATTACTAAACAGTTACATAAAATAGGTTTCAGGGTAAATTTATATAGTACACATTTTCCATACGAAATTTTATACTTAAGAACTTACTTACTTAGTTACTGGAGAACTACACGTAGGTATTTACTGATTAATATTCCGTAATTGGATATCTATACGCATGGTACCTATAGTGCTCCTGACCGCAAAACTGCAAAACCGACCTATGAAATTGGAATGTTGGATATTTTCTGCTTTCCCATTACCAAGAATACAACATATCATTAATGAACTTTTAAAAGGACATTCTACCTTTATTTCCTATGCATGTACTACTTATTTACTATTCTAATTTAATGACATAAAAAATTTGCCGAATTTGCTTAATTTTCATAATTCTGTTTTGCTGGAATTTATATTGGTTAGGACACTCAGACAATCCTTTCTCTGGTTCAGATTATGGGCGTATGCTATCAAGATACTCGTATATGTACCTAAGAAATAAGAAAAAAAGATATTGGTAAAACGCATTGGTGCATGTACATAACGCAGATTACGTTTAACGGCAACGAAACGGAATGTAACATAAAAAGAGACCATTTGATCTTTTACGTTACGGAGACCGGTTCCGGTGGAAGATTCGTTTAGAACAAGGATAGGACACAAATTAAAAGAACTCTGGAACGCTAATTCCATTACGATTCGATGGACGGCAAAAGTCGCCTCCGTTCGAGTCAAAGCCGGTAAAACGTAATTGCGACTTCACTAAGCCGGGCTCCACGCGGGCCGATACGGACGAAAGGGGACCTCTCTGTAACGGCTGATATAAAAGCGGCAATAAATTTAGCAGGATGAACGCACTACTTACACAGAACGGGCGCGGACGGCGGCGTAACGAGGGGACGCGGCCACCGCGGGCAACCCGTCTGCCGCACTCCGCTCGATACTCCATTTTTATACTCAAATCAAATTAATATTGCGCTTCGAGAATCGTTCTTAGGGTACAGTTATTCATTGACTGTAACGATGCCCACTTTTATTTGTCGCTCCACGGACTTAATTGCGATCATTATCGCGGTAGGCCAATTGCTGTAACAAAAATTTTCTTTACAAAATGTTGTTTTACCCTCGCTGATACCATGCGTAATGATAGAATAAATAAAAAGTGTATGTAAATAAATATTAAAATACCGTCTTAGTGCGACTCGGAGTTGTGCTGGGTTCCGTACCACTACGCAATATATTTGTGTTATGTACCAAAAAAATTACGTTCTCTTTCATTTAGTAAGGAATCGTGAGCCGCATACACACTTTGCCAATTTGTACAATTGTTTTAATTATTCAAGCGTTTGCACTATAATTTTACCAAGTTGGATGCATGTATGTAGTTAGGTAGAGCAAAAAAAAATTACAAAAATAAAACGCAATTTAATGAAGGCTTTGTTTTTATTTTTTGTTTATTTATTATTATTTGTTAGGATATTAGAAATAATAACATTAATTTTGGGAAAAATTCAACCGGCTATCTATTACTTTTCAAAAGATACAGCCCTATTAAGGTAGAACGGACGTTCGGACGGCGTAGGCTTGATACGGAACCCAAAAAAGCTAACAAAAGCAAGTACTTGCAATACATTGAAAGCTTCATAGAGCTCTAAACACACATAGTTTGTCTCTAAATTCGCAGTGAGATAGAGACGACTGTGTTACAAGAATACTCTCGGCACGGAAACGTGTAACAACAAGGGGTAAGGAAAATTGTTAATATTGTTATTTTGGATACACATGTTTATTGCTATGAAACATGGCAGCCTCATAACAATCCCTTTCACTCTCCACAAATTGGAAGGAGCGTGTAAAGGAAAACATGGCCATAAATAAAAGCGGCAGATCAACTTGATAGACGGCCATTACCCGCGATAAGCGCAACTTATATACGCGATACGTCGTTCGGTTCGGCAGATTAACGAAATGGGACTGCGTCCATCGTGCAGATATCGACACGAAGGCATTCTGGCGAGTCGGTTCGCGGAAATTTATTGTAGTATTCGGGGAGATATCTTCTTACGGACTCATTAAAAAGGAGACACGTCGTACATAAATCAGGAGCGGGCGTCGGTGTCGGCGCGGCGCGGCGCGGCTCCGCGGCGCTTATCGGCAGCGAGCGGCAATAGGCGCTATCCGGTTCCGTCGCCGCCGCCATCGCTCTATTGTGCCGCAGCGTCGCGCACACCCGGCGCGGCGCCCGCCATCAGCCCCTCTAAACTTCATTACATTATTCTCTTGCTTAATACTTTGCTCTCTGTCGGATACTCTCCATAAAACTAACTCTTTTATTCTTGTTATTTTGAATTAGAATAAGTATCCAGTAGGTGTTAAATGGCCACTGCAGCCTATTGAAGACATCTTCTTGACTATCGAGTGCAAAATTGACCCACAGTCCTGTTCAAAGTAGGTTATAGATACATTGCTACTCATACGGACTAAAATGCCTGGCGTTTAGGATATCAGAATTTCCGAACTAAAGCCAAAATTTGCATCACGGATAAATAACCAATCAATGCAAACAGCCAACGATAGAATCATAAAAGTATAATAGATCCATTATTGATCAAATTGTCATACTTTCAAACATTTCATTTATAAACTTTCTATTCGCGAAAATCAAATTTTAGTGAGCGTTACTAATTCGAAGGATACAAAGTTTTCGAGGTGTAGACATTTCTAACATTACTACCACTCGCTCTTTGAATTATTGTAGGACTTACCCACCTACTTACACGCCGACGCGCTCCAACGTGAGTGCAAAGTTTGTTTCTTGTTTGCATGGAATTATTAAGGAATTGTTTCAGTTACCATCATCATAAATGGAGGAAGGATGCCCAAGTGAATTAGTTACACGCCGTTTTATTCTTTTCGGTTCGAAGTCGTTATTATACAACATTTTGCTGATTTTATTATGCTCCGTATTATTTGTAGGTACGTACGTAGTACGGGCTCGCAGATGGGAACCGATTGACCGAAGGGGCGTGTATGGAGTGGTCGAGTGAACAAATGACAATAATTGGCACGCAGAGAGCTACGACATCGCGGCCCTCACTGACTTCAATTGGCTGGTGATTTCAATTAATGCACATCGGTGAGTTCACTAAGTGCCAGTATTCGCTGCGCTGTTTCTGGATAATAGCACCAGACATTCACTCAAAATGTCATTGGCAGCTCGCTCCCCGTGAATTTACGACGCTCACGACGTCCAATAAATGCAAATTTTATTGTTTATGGTAGATTTAACGGCAATGAACTCTTTTACCGATGCCGTAAAGTAATACTAGCGTTGCCTCCACGAAAAAATCACTTGGTAAAAAATTATAGTGCAATACGACAGGTCAGTAAACAGAATACAGTTAATTTTTCGTTCCCGAATACAACTACAAAATATATCAATTCATATGACTGCCATACAATGGAGTGTACGAAGTTAATATTGATAGTTCGTATATTAAATGACACTTCAATCATAAAGTTAATAAACAGCTCCGGAGCCGGTAAATACAGGATTGTTTGCATGGAGCAGATTTTGTTATTATATAATACTAGTCTAGCGCGTTTTTAAATAATGGTCCTGAATATATTTGAAAATACTAGGTATTTTTGACAACATGTCCGTTGGAAGAAATAAATAAAAGTGATCTATCTATAATGCTATGGTTATCGGATGATAGAAGCTGAGCTATTTTGAACTGTGTCATGACAGCATGTGCATTTGGACGGCGAATAAGTATTTATTGGTGTACCTAGGTGTTTCCATATAGCGAGGATACGTCATTAGTTGATAATAATGTTCTTTATATCGGATAGATCGCAGCGACCAATACATCTATTATTTTGAATAAATAAAACGAAAGGTCACTCACTCACTTACTGATTAAACACGAAATCTACTTGACCTATGAAACTGAAATTTGGCAGGGTGGTAGTTTATAGGTAGGAGACGTCAGTTAAAAACGGTTATTGCAAAATTCAACCCCTTAAGGGATGAAATTGTGGTTGAAAGTGCAATGTTTGATGTGAGTTACATTCCACGAGTACGAAGTCGCCGGAAACACCTAGTTTAGAATAAATCAACACTTATATCATCATCATCATCACAACCCATCAACGGCCTACTTGAACCAAATTTTTAAAGTAGGTCTGTTAAACCTGTATAAAAGTGACGCTTCAAGAAACCATTTAAAAGTGAATTGAATTCTCTCGAATAAAGGATAGAAATTGTGTTTCTAGTTACAACCAAAAAGTATAAAATATATAGACGGAGTATCGCGGCCACACTTTTTCCTATGGAATACGGTTCGCAGCATTATCTAGTACATCACTCTCCTGGGTGTTGCACGAGTGGCTATTCCGTCGCTGGATGTTCGCTGGCTGTTTTTTCTGTACAATACATATACTGTTCTGTAGCCCGTACAGGCGTTTATAATTCCTTGCTCCTTGGATAGTGTCATTCTTACAAAGCTACGTTTAATCTACTTTGCAACAATCCGCGAGCAAAACGATTGATGGTGTATACTTTCAACTTAGTGTGCTTGAACAGTTAGAAATAATAAGGCATGATAACAACTCTATCAGTAGTTGCAAAGTAGATTAAACGTAGCTTGGAGGATTACAATGGATTTCCGCAAAGTAACGCCTGATACAATTAATTATATCATTCTTACAATTTATTGATTAATTAGCTCGTCAGGCAGATACCACGGTTCTCGCCTGCCTTAGACACTTCACTTTATTTTTGAATTACTAATGAATATTCGAATAAAATAGAACTACACAGAAATGTGTCAATCACAGAAATTAATTTTATTTATACGTAGGTACGACAGCTGATAGACCAGATAGATTTACCAAAAGTAATTTCACTATTATATTTTAAAATCATAAATTTTGACAACTATACTAACTTTAACAAATGAATTTGATGTCACTTAAGGAGTACTCATCGACAAAAGCGCCACGGCTCGCCAAAAATCCACTCCGACACGGCTATTCTGATGTACGCTGACGTGCTCGGCAGCGCTTTACTCATAGAAAATTTATTTTATAACTCCCTGGAATCCACTCCAGCATATATTTATGTATCACTATGACGGTAGAATAACTTTTAGGGGTAATCCCTTTTCGCATTAACCTAATTAATTGGAATAGATAAGGTGTTTTGATAAACCTACTGAATTTGGAAAAGAGATTGCTGAGTGAGTCTGTTGGCGGCTGATAAGACTATTAGAAGTTTGCTTGCGCCCGCCCGGATTCAGCGAATATATACCACCAATTTCTAAACATCGAAGAATCAAACCTCGTTAGATTCTGCAAATCCTTTAAAATAGCAATTTACTAATATAAAACGTTCCATAGTATTAAAGAACTCACCTTACACAAAATAATGTGTAACAGTTATAATGAAACCTTCAGATCTTGCGAATAAATAAAGAGAATTTTTAAAGTATTCAGCTTCTACTTCAGACATCTAATTAAGATTAATCTATTCGGGCAAGCTTTCATTAATCATTAATATTAGAAATGGTGTTCGGTAAATATATAAGTCGGAAGAAGTCTTTTTAAAAATTATTAAAGCTGTTCATTAAACCAAATTAAAACGTCACTACGAGTATATATAGGTATATCTACGTAGATGACGAGCTGTATCAAACTTTTATTATGAAGATGAAATGTAAGTTTTTTTGTTACTCGCTTTGTATCTTATGAACAGATGAATCTATCGTTATGAAACTTCACAGTAGGAACTATAGTATCGCACAGAGCGAAACAATTTGATGATAACAGCCTCAAACGAGTGTTCGGTTTTATTCCGTACTAGGCAGAGCCCGGGACTTCGTCCGCGCCAAATTTCGAAAATCATAAAATTTTTAATGATGAGAAGTGGTGCAGACGCTGAGGGCTATAACTACAAAACCGTTTAAGATATTGAGACAAAACATATGCGGTATGTTATAATACCCTCTAGAATCCTTGAAAAACTTTGGAAACATTATAGAAAACTTACGCGTCAGTTAGGGTGTTTGCCTCTGTACGCCTGAGAGTTTTCAACAATATCCTTAAGAGGGCTATCAGATTTCGCATCTCTCTCGCTCGCAATGCTTAACATTTATGTCTAAAATGTGCGTAATTTTATTGTAAACAATGATATCATAGCACATTTTTCGAAGGTCTACCTAGATATTTACAATCTTTGAAAATGTTAGAGTGTGCGAGCGAAAGACATGAAAAATGTGAGAGGTATGGTAATATGATGAGGCAAACATTGATTGGTCAAGGTAAAATTTGGAATGAATATGGAATAGAAGTTTAAGGTTCTCATATAACAAATGTTTGCTACTTTATTGCCCCGAAAGGAAGGACGATCACGCTACAGCCGCAAATACTATGCGAGGCGAGGCAATAGCCAAATACCAGGCTCAAACGTAGGCACTCGAAGGAAATATATGTAAATTTCAACGTTTTATAACAGACAAATGAAAATTGCAAACAAAAAGTCGTACAGCGTGCGTAATTCAAAGTGAATGTGAGCGAGCGTTTTAGTCACATTTTTTGCATTGCGTTCAAAACGCGGCACTTGTGCGGCACTCGAGCGCAACATACGCCGGACCACACACATGGTCGCACCAACTTCAAGTTACAACGCGGGACGTGGAACGTGAACTGAAACAAAAGATACGTGCGAGGGAATTTCGTTCAAAGCAATTATTGTGAATAGTGCTCACTTCAGCGATGGTAGAAATTCACGTATAAATCGCGTCACAGACCACAAACAAAAACGTTCATGTGGACCGGCGGCCATTATTCTCGGCTGCATAATCGCTTCGTCCGACGCCCGCATCGCTTCCCGTGCTATTTTATTTCCTCCCGGCACAGTTGTGTTTCAACTGGGCGGACCTTTTAAGCGACGCTTCGGCAGGGAAATTAAACCATGTTTAATTCTGTTTAAGGTCTGGTTCTGGTTAGTAGATGCAGGGGGCCGATGAGACCGGCGACAGACCAAAGCCACTGCGCTACAATTCAGGCACAATGTGTGTCCACTCTAATAGGATTAAACTCATTGTTACATACGATCTGAAAGGACCATGAGCCAAATGAAATTGTTTCTAGCGGAACCGAGAAGAGTATTGTTAGCTATGTTAGTACGATTTTAACAAATCAATGTTTGAAAATAGTCCGAGGAAATGTATTTAACTTGTGATCGACTTTGGTATAATGAAGCTGTATTTCAGCAATAAGTTCCGTCCAAATTCTTCTTATCAAAAATACGTCGTCGTAATTTGCATTTTAAAAGCTTGTTCGTTCTGGTTCCGGTCTCGTGTGAAGCCTGTCAACTCACACTTGATCAGCGTGGTGAATTATGGTCATAGCAGTCTATCTTACTTTGAGGAGAGAATGGTGCGGTCGGTATTGACTGATAATATGTTTGAATGAACAATACTATCAAGACAATAATAAAAGGAGCAGCTTGAAATGGTTTCATGCATTACGTAATTCTATTCGCAATCGAATGGGAACACGAAAATACCAAATCGTCTAGCTGCATTCGCTTGCCTAATTCTTTTCGTGGCAAATTAAATTCAGCTCTGTGACCCGTTCATCTGGTCATTTTCGTAAGAGGCTGTAAAGCGACGAGTCGAAATCGAATTACAGCGAACAGGCCGTTAGCCGTTAGCCCAGACGGCGCTTGAGTTGAGAACGCTCGTTGCTCCCTATCCATGTTATGCAACGTCAAATTGCCTGAAATATCTCTATAAAGTATTACTCCAGTTGCCCGACAAACTTCAACTAATTCAACAATTTTATGCATCTACTCGACAGTCCGATACATTATTATTATTTCCTAACCATACCATTACTTGTATTTAAGTATCCTATTTGTACACCCTTTTTTTTCCTCGGCTTCTACGTTGTCTACCTAAAGGTTGCTTGCTTAATCTCTAATTTCTTGTTTGTATGTTTATTTATCACATACCTACTATTAAACAAGTTGTACTTGTATGTAAGTCGTTATAAAAATACAAATTGCGGGAATTCATTCACACATGGAATAATAAACAAGTTTTAGGCTGCCTAGAGTGGAGAGGAGTGAAGCAGCAAAAATGTCGATCAACAGAACTGCACAAAATCTTATCTCTGCAGTAAAGCGCATTTCAGCTCCGCAGAAAAAACCGCTCACACCTCATGCCCACCACCAGAATTCCATGTGTCGTGGGTGGCATGAGAATGACTAACGGTCAGCACAAAGCATAACCAAGACCTGCCAACGAACACTATAATGTAACATAAATGTATATCCCGGCTAGGAATCAAAATCAGTACCTCGCTCGGCAGGCAGCCCACTGCTGGGCAGTCTCTGAGTAACGTCCAGAACATGTCAAACAATTTAATTGAAGTAGTATATCATAAATGAATTGTGCAAATAAGCCGCCGCGCTTGTCACTGCCAAACAACGCGATCAATCACACGATTGAGTAGCAACAACCCGAGAGAATTCGTCGCAACTAAATAGTTTAAACGGTACATTGATTGATGGGCAAGTAAAGACGGCACAATATTATAAAGGGCTGCAATGTCTACATAGATATAAACGGTGCGATTAGGAGAGGATAAATTAGTGAAAGGGAATTATTATCATGTATTGGACATTGAGAGCATAACCGACACTAGGCTGATGAAACAAATGCTAGAGCCAACTGTAGCAGCAGTGTTTTTTTTTTTAATTTGTTTTTTCAGTCACTTCTTTGGCAAGAAGAGACGTTATTTGCAATAACACAACATATATCAACAAAATACTGGATGGAGTGTGTAAGGACGGAGTAAAATTTGACAGCAATTTGAATAACATCGTTAATTCCAGTAGATATCTCTGAAAGAACGATAGTATAAAGAAGAACTTGTTGCGGGTTACCTGAATACCTAAACACAATACTTTTAATGGCGAAAACATAAGACTCACATTTCATCAGCACATCTCAGCAACACTTCAGACACCGGAAATATTGCAAAGCAAAGCAAACAATAGTTCAACTAAGGCTGCTATTGAAACCTTTGGCGAATAGTGTTATACAAGTGCGTGGAACGTCGCAGCTATTCATGTCTTGATAATCTCACTAGATTAGTAGCACATGGTTCCTCAGGGTTCTCCAAAAATATACCGACTGTTGCAGCCTTTATTGATAGTGAAAGCGCTTACAATAATGTAAACATCAATCCAGTTATTACAACATTGCATAACATTGTAGCGGAAAAAATATATGTAAGTATGTATTTGTGAAACACTTGGTGTTTAATTTTGTTACCATGCATATTAGTTCAAGCATCAGTCGAGTTAATTTATCACAATACGCTGATAATTTTGTACTGTACACAGATAATTCTGAAGCAAATAAAAACAGTTCTCATGGGCTTCAAGAAATAGCAAAGGCTATTAACTTATTGGTAGACACAGATAATTCTGAAGCAAATAAAGACAGTTCTCATGGGCTCCAGGAAATAGCAGAGGCTATTAACGTATTGGTAGAGTTTTTAGATGCTATAGGTACACGTTTGTCTGAGAGCAAAAAGAAAATATGTATATTTAATCGTGGAAGAAAGAATAAAATTAGCAACTCGAACAGTTTTACTAGTAAATGGAAACCCAATTAATATTATTAGAGAAATTAAATATCTTGGTTTAATATTAATCTCTCTCTAAGATGGAGAGCCCACATAGAAAATATAAAATAAAACATTTTGAAATTGACTAATATTCTCAAGATATTAGCTAGAAGGTCTTGGGGCATTCATCTTAAACATTTACGAATTTATACATTTCCTTAATCAGAAGCCGCATGGATTATGGAAGCTGTCTGTATGGGAATTACGCTAAAACTCATTTAAATAAATTGGACATTTTACAATGTCGGACACGTGTATGGATATCTATAAATTTAAAATCATGTATATAATATTCTTTAGACTACCTTAATATGCCCAAAAGGGATTATAATATTATAAAATTAAAAGAAATAATTACAAATATGCTACAAAGGACGTATTATGGATACTACGAAGTTTTCACAGGTGGCACCAAAGACACAAGTGATGTAGGAGTAGTCTTTTTCGACCCTCACACCAAAATAATCTCGGTTTACGTTTTATTCTAGCAAGTTTTAATAGTAAGTCGACATGGAACATATCGAGCATACAGAGTACTTTGCTTTATAATTTAATACGGCTCTTATTTGTGTAGGTTAGCAGCGAGAAAATGTCGAAGATATCTCGGGAGAGTCTATATCCGTTATATACACAATACGCAATGGCATATAATGTGCATTGTAGGGGATAAAGGGCACCCAAGGTGGCAACAGAGGTGTAAGTGAATTGAATACGGAACGCAATAGCGAATTGGTGAAACAACTATAAGACTCATTTTATCCCTCAGATAACACGGATTTACATTACCTCAGTGGAATAATTCTAAATACATAAACAGCTCGGGAAGTGCTATTGTCTATAAAATATCCAATATCATGTAAATATAGTAAGTTATTGTAAGAACACATACATTTATAGTTTTCGGGGTAAATGTAGAGTGGACCTAGTTTCCAATGGTGAACAGTTGAGTCCACAAAACTATAACTAAAGCAATAGAAGTAAGGATAAAATAAGAATTATGCTACCGTCTGTGGTCCCGTTCTATCTTATGGCATAAAATAGTACGTGAGAATTCGCATGTTCATTAGTAAGGTTGAAAAGAGTTGTTAAGAATCAAATACAAAAAAATCGATAACTTTTTCAATTCTTATTCAATGTAGATAAAATAACATAAATTCAACATATGATATGTACATACTTAATCGTATGTAAATATTTATACATCAAAACCGAATGTCTCCCAGTTTGTTTTAATTCAATAAATACCGTTCAATTCAAAACAAACTCCAAAAAAGGATGTAGATATGTATGTAATGTCTCGTAGATATGCTCTTATTGTGACTTAACGATTTTTGTTATGTTAGTAATTTATATATTTCAAGGAAGGTTAATTTATTATTTTTGTCAATAAATGAAGTGATAATGAATGTATGTCATCGATCAATTCTATCGACAACATTGAACATCACTAGCCTGAATAAAATTTGCGATTATTTAGTGACAACCCACAATATTTCGAAATTTCTGTATACGCGACCTTCTTTAATATTATAACGGCTCCATAAGTCAAAGTGAAACAAATATACTGAGTTCAGTTGCTATTTTAGTCTGGTTTCTATTGCTTTAGTTATTGTTCTGTGGTTGAGTCTTAGGGAAAATGAAATCCCAAAGGATCTATTTGGTTGAGAATTCTAATTATGCCTAGACTTAATACCGTTGTACCTACCTCTATTAGTGTTTTTCAACTGGCCAATATAATTACAACTTACCTTTTATTTTTACATTATATTTAATTTAAAAGGAATATTTTTTAATAAACGAATCCTGTTTACCGTTGGTACAAATACGAGTAGGTTCATGAATAGAATAGTCAATGGTATCCGTTTAGTCCGAATCTTATGAAATAATATGTGCATTCAGAAAACTACGAACTCATTAGTAAAGGTGAGCTCTTGCATTGAATATTAAGTAGATTCCGAGATGAATTCCAACAAAGTAAATACTCAAAATCAAACTTACAATCTTTATTATTAAAATAAAGATATAGCGGATGCACTGCGGCTACGTGCTAATTCCACCACAAAGCCGTACATTGTTCAGTTAGAAAGTTGGCAGTGCGAGAAGCAGGTGTTGTATGTAAAATATATTCATCATAAAACTTTAGCGCGGCAGAACTATCCGAGTTATGTTGCTCCGCAACTTTTTTGCACGGTGTAACAAATTACAAGCTTTAACAGTTCATTGACTTTGTTCTACAAGAGGCTTGAGCCGCGGCTGCGCCCGCGTGTATTTCTCTTATCTATCCATAAAATAAAATGTCGCCAATGTCACTCTCCGGCCCATAAAAATATTCTATGCAAAAATCACGTCGTTTCGACGCTCTGGTGCACCGTGGTAGGACAAACCAACAAACCCACTTTCACATTTATAATATTAGTAAGAATGTTGCCTACCTGTATGCAGACGAAATAATGGAAGAAGATAAACAAGTTAAAATATTAACTCTTGAATAGTCGACCATAGTGACGCACTTATAAGATTGGAGTAGTCATTACAAATACTACTAGAAACTCGATGAAATTTTGTAAGGTGTTTTGTATTTCCAATGTATATCGGTGCCAAACCTTAGCTTCTCCAATTAGTAAATATCAAACAAAAATTTGATTCCGGAAAACAACCTGTTTACCATATCATATCATAATGCCATATATAATATCATAATAGAAACACTAGCAAGAACTTTGTGCTAATACCAAAAATGTTTCTTTTGTTTATAAATTTGTTATAAATGAGATCCTCATGAACTTGTATGTACAGTTGGAATTTCAGAGTGCAGTTGAAATGTTAGATTTCTAAGTAATATCATTATTCAGCTACAGCCGGGACAATGCCGGCCTAAAAATAACAACTTTGACAGTCCAGTGAAGCGTTGTTGAAGTAAAAAAAAATATCCTTTGTACTTTACGGGTAAGGTTAGGCGGGTTACAGAAGTGGTGACAAGAATGTGTGGGTTACGGAGGTGATGCCAAAACTAGTTTTTATTTAACTAGGTACATCTGATTGAGCAATTCCTTATGAGCTTCAGGAATATGACATCAAAAAGCCATTTTACCCTATGAGAGACTGATGGACACCTTAGCGACAACTTCGATATTTCCGGGTAAGAAGTTCCGCCAATCACATTGTTAATAATATCTTCAATGTACAGAAACGTGAACAATTTTATTACAAGTACAGAAATCAATGAATAGATAGATATCTAATTCGACTGGTCTTTACGAAGGGTATTCTTGACGACTAATATCAAGTCACGTTTTCGAGCACTGCTAAAGATGTACGTATAGCATAATTCTAATAATGTTGGTCTCCAAAGTCAACTGTTGGAATAATGCAATTTAATATGTACCTACTATTCACTATATCTAAATGAATTCCACGAAGTAACCAACCAAAAAGCGTCTTTACATTGTTATAGCTATGAATTCAAGATACGCTCAAAATGAATTCCGAAGGTTTGAGTTTCGCTACCAGTGAGTACGCATAAATCACGAGAATTGAGCGTCACATCGTCTGGCAAAAAGCTCTTGTCGCCGTAGTGGTATTTTAATGATGCTGTTTCCAATTTTCCTTGTATAGATGACACTAGAACAAAAAGCTTACGTAGTAGAGCTAACGCAGCCTCGGGAGCAGAATGGCGCAATCAGAACGAGAATACTTTGACACAGCAATTTGGATGGCGCACCGCCGCCGATGTGTTATTTTGATTGCGTCGCTTTTGTACGCTATTTGCTTTCGCGTCCGCTTCCTGGCGCTAGTAAAAATATTTTTGATATTATTCCTAATCCAATAATGTCGTTGTCTTCTCAGTAATATGACGGCTGTCTTATTAAGTTGAACGTGATGTGTGAGGATGTCATTGTGCTCTGATGACATACCGTGCATGTAACTGTATTCCAATTACTAGATTCAGAATTTGCAGTAAAAGTGAATCCCAATAAAAATTTTATTGTGAAAAACGTGTGTCAAGTCCTGACATTCTTCCAAAAAATTCAGCCTATCAAAGTTATATATACACTCGTATATATAGACTGCCATCAAGTTTGCTCTTTCTTTATCTAGTGCACGATGGAAGATAATTTGAGAAGAAGATTTAGTCGATACTGTCGCAAGCAGGTTTCTCTATAATCCAGAATTATAATTTAAAACCGCAAACTCATTACAAAGTAATTTTTCTCTTCGTTGTTGTACCTACTATAGAAGAATACGTTTTTATAGCTTAAAGGGTTGTCCGTTAGTAGTTCGAAAGGTCTTCTGGAGTTATTAATATTGGAGTTATTGTGAAGCTCTTACCGGATACGAGTTACGGTAAAAAATTACCAATGAAGCTTGAATTCGAAGACGAAATATTTTTACGAATTCTTTAGTCTAAAAAGCCGAAAGTGTAAACACTTCGGTCAAATTGAGACATATTAAAATGCTATTTTAAATTGGGTAGCAGGTAATAAATAATATGGTTCGCCATTATAATATTTGTTAAGCAAAAAATAATGTCTGTCATGTCATTTGGACAGCAAAAAATATTTTTGGCGGCAATTAATAAAAAACCAGGTGCAGGACTGATCTTCATACCCACTAAATCAACTTAATATTATCGGCAAATTAACGAATATTCAGACAGTTTGATATATCGGACATTCCACTTGCCACTCCACCCAGGAAAAATTATGTGATTGCTAAATAATTTATCACGATTCAAAATGATTATTTGGTTTCCAAGATTACACAATTGGTGAGCAGAAAGTGTGACATGTCGTCGAAATTTACGTTACTCGATTACCTAGATAGGATAGATAAGTAAGGTTATTTAAACGGGATGAGAGGCTAGCGTGGGGAAGAAGGAGAAATAAATAAAGTAACTCGTAAAGATCGGATAAATGTATTGGGTAATTAGTTGGCTATTTTAAGGCTCTTTGACATAATAGATCCTATTATTTATGTTACTTTCATACGCTTTATTAAATTTTCAGATCATCTAAATTTGATTTAAGCTGTCAGACATAAATAGCATTAGCAAATATATTAAATGAGCAATACAAATCAACTTTAAAACAGCCTAATATTTATGTAGCTTAATACTTGTTGATAACTTCAGTTAGTTTTGCTGACCATAAGTAGTATACCAATATTCCGACATAATAAAATTTTCTGCTGACCAAAACGTCAAGATTCTGCCAACCGTATGAAAATGAAAAAATGAAAAGCTTGTAACATTTAAAATTTGTGAAAACAAGAAATGCGAAGCCGTGTACGTAACAAGTCTCAAATTAATCTCGAAGTCTCGGAGTCCTGTGAGTGGGACGGATATTAAACTGTTCACGCACGTAATGTGCTCCTGTTGTCTTACGGTTTTCTCATCTCATTGAGTGAGGATTGAGTTAGACCGGTCTAATATAGCTTAGGATAATCATGTAAAAAATTGTATGTCTTTCTATATTAGGTATATATACTAGGGAGTAAGTGGGAGAACTTAAAGAAAATTATAATCGCTGAATATTATTTACATCACAAATAAAGCTTAACAACCGTTTGAGATACAGAGATAAAACAAAGCCTATGCGGTAAGTTCCCCACAGTACTCTACAGTCACAGTTCAGCGGTTTCGAAGCTTATTCGTGACAAAAAAATATCTTTCAAAATGTACATATTATTTAAACAATTCGGTGGTTTAACACTTTAACACGTTCAAAACTTTAATGTTTTAAATCATAGAATTTCCAATGAGAGAAAAATAAACTTTGTTCATATTGTGTTTAAAATGTTATTAATTAACGTACTAGACGACAAGTGTGTGCGAAACCAACGAGCTCGAGCCTACGCAAACGTTTTAGTTTCATTTTGGAGCCAACGAGTGCGACGGAAATTAAACAGTTCACGCACGTAATGCGCTTTTGTTGTCTAAGCCAGTCCCCGAACAACACAAGCATACACTTTAAGCAGTTTTAGTAGATGTGATTTTAATCTGCGATTCATGGAGTTTTTATAGTTAAGGGCTTTATAGTTATATTATCATTGTACTCTAACAACTGGGACCAATAGAGCGCCACGTGATGCCCACAAAGTAAAGTCTTGGATACAAATTTTAATCCTCATAGTCGCCATCTACCTATAGAGCATCTGTTGGGCATAGATTATCTTTCCGAAATACAACGGTTACGGCCATAGTGGAGTGGACTATTGCGGGTTGCCAGACTACGCGCGCACTCGAGATCATTACAGAAATCTCAAACGTGCTGGCGTTTTCCGATGTGCTTCTTAGACGCCAAATAGAGTGTCTCACTTCAAAACGAATGTGCAACCTCCAATGTTCGCAAACGGAATTTTGAGGCTGAAATTCAAAGCACTTGGCTATCAAATCCTAACCCTTATAATCTTAGTCATAATCCTCATTTACAAACCTAATAATATCTGTTAAGATATTGCCTGTTAAGGCATAGTCTGTAACCGCAGTCATTGCAGCGGAGCTATTACAGCTAATTGTAAAAATCTTTTACAGATGTACATTCCATACAAAAACAATCACATTATTTAAAATTTATTGCCGGCATATCGAAACAATTAATATTGTTAATAACGAGAGCCATGTGCAATCATATTTGTAGATTTTATATGACAATTCCGTTATTTGCAGTATTGATTGCTTCGCATCAATCGCGATATGCAAATATTAGCTTCGTTCGGTGACCGACAGCCTAGTGATTTACGTGTCGCGACGGCTTGCTACGCAATTACGATGGCTTATTAAAAATTAACAGTAACTCGAAAACTGCGTCTGTATTGGAAGTTTATCATAACGTTATGACAGCATATTGTAATGTGTCACGCTGCTCCACGCATCTTTTTTCGCCATGTTTAGTTTTATGAGCTGTCCGTAACAACCACAATTGTAACGAAGGCACCGTTAATCTCATCTTAGTCCGTTTGTTATTTATCCAGTTGAGCGGTGTTACTTTTAAAACTTCCGGCATCTGTATGCACCAGTAACATTGTAACAATATTACTGGTACAACAAATTAATAATCACCACTATAGTAAGTGTAAGTAAGTGTTTATAAACGAAGATTCGTCAGTTTTTATGAAATTCCAAGCAGTGCATTCTGAATCAGATTATTATTATTTAAAAAAAGTCTATCCCGTTATACAGTTGGAAAATTAGCTAGTGGCAGAATTTGTTAAATCTGTTCGATCATACTTTATAGTATGATTTTTGGTTCACTGTTTTATGAATTGCAGTGAGATGTAAAGAGGGAGAATTCGTATGATGTAGACAGCGTCTCACAAGACAGGCGGGGGGCGCGTAAACAAGCGCTTCGCTGGGGCACGCGTGCGCGCGACGCGGGCCCGCCGTGCTCTTCGCTTCCACATGTACGTTACGACACTACACGTTTCTCCGTACTAATTAGAGCTCCTTAAAAATTATGCCCGATTTTACTTAATTAAATATTAAGCGCCAGCTGCTACACGTATCGCATTATTTAGTATGTCTTTGTGGGTGGGTGTATCATCAAAAATATCGTAAAAGCCACAAGCAGTGCTGGGCGTAATGGCGAATATAATGTATGCTAATGAGGGCGGGCGGGCGCGGCGGACGTGACGTCACGCGTCGGACCGCAACCGCTGCCCGCGCTTAACGAGCGGGCGTGCATTTTCAATACGTCGGCCGCTGCCCGCTGCGGCCGCTGGACATGCCACTGAAGGCGAAAAAGTTTCAGTTTGTGCACTTTGCCACCTGCCTTGTTCAATTATAAATACAACAAACCCATTGTCAGTTTCAGTGTTTCAAATCGCAAGTAATTAACTGGCCAAACGATATAATTGGTTGTTGTACTACAAGGACAACCTACTTTATTATGATAGGACCTTTATTATTATTATAGACCGGATTTATAAATAGGAGCATATTTTGTGAATATAATACTGTAGATTTTTTTGTATCACTACTAGGTACAATATGTACTGTTGGGGAAATTAACAATTTTTAACTTCCACCGCGAGTTGGATTCGAACTCACGCGCCACGCCCTCGCACTCTGCCGGAGCGGAGCTATTGTTAGTTTATTTAAATGCCACCTTGACAAAGTTTTGAAATGTCTCTGAGCCTCTACATTAAAACCGTAGGCATGTTATTGAAATAAGATAATAACGGGCTTCCACTAGTATCTTATTAATATTATAAATGTGGAAGTGTGTTTATTGGTTTGTCCTTCTTTCGCGCTGCAACAGAGCCACGGATCAACGTGATTTTTACACAAAGATAGTTTATGGGCCCGTAGTGTGATACAGGCTACTTTTTATACCGAAAAAATTGACAGTTCCTGTGGCATATACAGGGAATTTTATGCGGGCAGAGTCGCGGACAGAACCACGTGTAATATATTTGTGTTACTTTAAGCACAGCACTGAATCGGATGGCTCGGATAATGGAATAATCGACAATCGTGATCGTGATTCAATAACAAGAAAAATTCGAGGACGTTTCCACTTTAGAACTTTACAAGCTCAAAGGAATTAAGTTAAGACTCTTGACGACCTTTCTTTGTACATATTTTATCACAAAACTTGTGGATAGTATAATGGTACTTAATTTATCTAAAGCTAAAATAATCTGCTGCACTCTTTATACATCTCTTTTCAGAAACCTTACGTATAGTACCTATGTTGTTACCTAGAAATAACTAAAACACGTTTATAGCAACGTTACAATTCACCACAGACCTATGTAATACTATTAGATATTCAAAGAAGCAAGAGAGCCCATTTGCGATAATAAAAACAGCGCAAGCGCTACAAAAATAATAAAAGTTAGCAATGGGCGCCCGCAAGGCGCCGCGCCGGGAGGGAAGCGCGCAGGCCGGCCCGATGCCAGCTCCCGGTCGCCCGGCCCTGTTTACTATCATTCCCCGGGGAAAATTATTGGGTCTCTTTGTTGTCGTTTATCTCAACTTTTTAGCACCTTAATGAAAACAACTGATCGCAAACATGTTCGACTAAAGCCTTTCAAACGAAATCACCTATTCGAACGAGCAATATAATCCCGATCGCTTCGCCTCGCACCAAGCGAGACGGGCAGTGACTAAATTAGATATACAGTTTTTTGGTGTAGAACGTATCATCCATCACGTGGTTGTCGACTGATTTATGGCAGTAGTGTAGCGGAGCGACGCGGGCCGAGCCTACTCGCGATGACGACGCGATTAGAGGCCCGGGGTCGGGCGGGGCGAGAAGACGCGGCGCGATCACGTGACGCGCGGGCGACGCCGACACCGACGCCGACTTGCGACTCGCGTCCCTCCGACAAGTGAACACTGAGCTTACATCACTTACTTGACTAATCTGCAGGGGTGAATAATGACGTTTTTTTTTCACAGTAAAGCTTTATAAAGCTTGAACATAGCTTAATACGACGTAAACACGATGCCGTTATCGCGGTTTTTACTATTCCAGCGCAATTTTAAATGACACATTCTGCAACCCCTTCCAGCCCTTGTCTTATTGAACTTAAAAAAACTCACATAAAGGCTGTAAATATTTCTACTTACCAAATTTCAAATTCCACATAAGATTTCATTGACTGTCAGTAGAAAATGTTTGTTATTAAAGCGAATTGTAACCGAGTTTTTGAATGACGGTTTCGCCGTTAAAGCAACACATTTTAAACTTCATTTCACGTATCTGCCGTGTTATTAAACGCGACCGTGTCAGAGAGTCGCAGCTATCAACCCGGTGCTCCCGCGAGAAAATTGCGAGTATTCATCATAAATGCGTGACGTTTAAAACTTCCAGCGCCGCCGCCCGCCAGCGGCCCGGTATAAATCAAAGCAAACAGTAGTTTGGGCGGACGTACTACATTACCTCTTTGTTAAAATTAAAGCCTTTATAATGCGGACCGTGAGCTAAATATGCGAATAATTCATCACAAAATAATAACAAACAAATCGTGTTGGTACCTAGCTTGTATTTATTTGGTGAAATATCCTCGAAATTGATATCTTTTTGATAAGTTCGATCAATGGTCGCAACAAGAATTTATATTGGAAGTAATCAACATTTAAAACTTGGGTTTATGAAGGGACCGCTGCAAATGGAGTATTTTATAAATCATTATGGATTAAAATCTTGGTGACTTTTCTTCGATACTCAATCTACTACACAATCAGTTACTATCAAGCCGATAACCTGTAAACGAATCTTATATGTAGCAACTGAACATTTTTAAAGGAAAAATCTCATGCGACCGATAAATTTAGGTTCTGGTTTGCAGATATTTATGGCACGGCCGACGTGGTTCTCGTTTTATGCGAGCGAGTGCCGTAATTACACACGAATACCATACGTAAATAATAGTAGCTGTAGCTCATTACGTACATTTCGGTAATGATCGTGACCACAAAGGTACTTAAGCGCTTTAATTCGACAGTTACATGTGCTATTTGCATCAATTGGTGATCCACAGCTTTTCGAATTTTGACGTGCCAATAGGGGCGTTTAGGGGAATGGAAATGATCCCGATCAGTGTTATTTGGTTGGCTCTACAGTTATTTTATCGCGAACTAATTGCCAGTTTGTTTCAGAACACAACTATTTCTACCTATTTATCGCTAAAATCAAATATGAACGAGAAAACTTCGGGACATTTATAACTGTAAAATAGACGTATCCTTACCAAAACCTAACTAAAAAACCTTCTTCCAGAAAACTCAGCCTATCAAAGATTAGATATCTACACTGTGTCCAAGTCTGCTCCTTCTTTAGTCCATAACCTCACGTCGCTCCAACTCGTACTTTCACGAGCGACACTGCACTTTTATTTTCATTGCATAACACTTAGCGTTTTTCTAAATGAGCCACATTTATAAGTATGTGGATGATGGGATAAAGAGAACACAGAAGAAAACTCCCCAAGTATAAAGCAATAAAAATAAAACGGCAGTGTTCCTCACGATGGAAGGAGTTTAATGAAGTTAAGGACTAAAGAAAGAGCTGACTTGTCCGTAGTGTAGATATCACTACACTGATAGGCAGAATACTTTGGAATTGGGGTCTGGGAAATGGCTCGTGTGTCACAGTTAAGTTTTTGTTTTGGGATAAAATAATCGTATAATATAATATTACATACCATAATGCGTTGTAATAAAATCTTATTGAAATGCATTGGCAAGCGCGTATTTGCAGCCCGTTATCGAATGAAAAGACGTGAGGCCTGATTGCACATGGAATCATCTCAAATATTCCAAGATCTCTTTGGTGGATTCCTATTCGCTACTCTTGCTCTGTCGCGGATGCGAACCACCCTATTGCATTTATTCATGTCGTTACCGCTAACGATAATTTTATCGTGTGCTCATTTGCCGGCGCCAGTCTTGAGACCATCCGTCAGACCGTTGAAATCGACAATTTGTGCGCAATACTAAAAATTTTATCACCACATAATTGACCCCGACTTGTGTAAATAATACACCACTTTGTCCCCAGTTTATATGGACGATTTGTAGCGTAGAGTTGAGAAATTAGGTTACTAACTGGATTATTTTTCATTTAGTTCTTCGCCCATGTTGGCACAAACGGATAATAAAGACTTGAATGGGTATGTTTTTAAATTGGCATTAGCCTACATCTCACTTTGCTAACGTGGATTTCTTTAGCAAGCAAATTACTGTAGTGCCCTAGCGCGTGCTATGAATACAAGCTGCGTACTAATTAATGCTGGAAATTGCTTGAAGCTAGGATCTTTGCAGTTAAAGGGAGTTTAATATCATTTTAAAAGTGTTGGAATGCCTCTCGCCTGCGATTAATAAATAAAAGATTTTATACAGATGTGGCGTAGGTAAATGTAAATTTTTTTTTTCGAAATTTCTTTAATTTTTGAAGCCATGCTTCTGAAAGCAGTAAATGTGGTTGCAAATAGGAAAAATGTGCGACAAAAGGGCGCCGCCTTTCGAAAAATCATAAATGTTAATATGAAAAGAAAGTAACCATACTTACATACCTATTTGATTTAACTGGGTATAGAGATGTCAACGCATTGATTACAACTGGACTAGTTTGTTTGGGATGCAAATATGTGTAATGTCATTGTTGTTGTTAACGTTTAAATTTTTTGTAATCAGCTGTATATGTATATTGCTTATAATTTAATTTTTTCAATTCATGACAACGTGCTCGTTTTTTACTATATAATTTTAGGGTAACTAACTATTATTAACACGAGATTTTTACCGCGTCAAATTCGTTTTCAACCACTGAACCCCGATTCCACTTCTTTAGCGGACAATTATTTGTGTCAAAAGTAGCCTATGATACTTTCTGGCATAAAAACTATCCACCACCATACAAAAAATCATGTCAACCCGTTGCTTCCATAGCTGGCTGCGTGAAAGAAGGACCAACCAACAAATACATTTTAGCATTTATAGTATTAAGTAAGGATTAATTTTTCCAAAAGCACGGCGGCTGTGTATAACTTTATGTGATACCTACGGCTATGAATATTCTGATCTCGCCGTAGTCATATTTTATGCGGAATAGTAACGGGGCCATCTTGAAAATTTCTCGTAGAACGTTGTAGGTAATTGAATAGTGCTGTAGAGCCAGCGCTCGGTAGTTAAGGACGCGGCTGGCCACTGCACGGGTGGCGGCGGCTACGGCATAATTGCACAAACTTTCATGTGCTCCGCATACATTTTCATAATTAAAGGGGCAGTTCGCACCAACTGGCGAAACTAGTGAACTTTATTTATAGCCACTTACCTCAATAACATTTGCTTATCGAGTTGTAATTACACTCCAAGAATGCACAAATGTGGAAAGTGTTTTTCAAATAATGTAGTTACGAGTACTTTCAAAAGTAGTTACTTTTTATAGAAGTTTAGAAGTTGCTTCCGTGTAATTTCCTATCCCCTTAAATTAACGGAGTTAGACAGTTACAGAGTAGGTATGAATACCTCACTTTTTAGGGTTCTGAACCCGAAGGGTGCTGGCAGACTATTGTTTTCGCTCGGAAGTCAACTTTCTGCCCTTCCGTCTGTCAGTAGAGGCCTCTAGTGCCTAAATCAAATGAGGTAAGGGCATGAAATATACACAGACTACATAGTTTCTTAACTAATTTTGTATACAAAAATTTTTACAATTGTTAAACAAACGTGAGGGGTGTCGTTGTAAAGAACTCACAAAGTAGTGAAAATTCCGTAAATTTTACAGTTTTCCGTTAAAAAACAACGATTTGGCGGACAGCTAAAGCTTTAATTTTTTAAACCGTTTTTATTTTAGAACGCAAATATTAAAGGTATAATTTGGGTAAATTAACCCACGAATAACAACAAGTAGGTACTGGTACCCGCCGCTAGATGTCGTTATTTAAATAAGTGAGTTGGGATTGCAAGATGTAAAACTTTCAAGTCCTATTTATTGTTGAATTGTTGCAAAATAAATTTAAAGTAGCTATAATACGGTTTTCGGAACCTTAGTGCGCGAGCCAAATTAGCACTTGACCGATATTGGTAGATATCTGATAAAAAAAAAAAACAAATGATAGCGTTAGTTTTATATAATTTTAAGGTACGGTGTGTTTGTGTAAACATAAAAGGAAGGTCTTTTTACAAACCCGAAGTAAATATCTCACTTTTCCATTAAGGACAAAAAAGCAATTCCGCGAGAGCCGAATAATAACGAGGGGCAGCGCTGTCCGGCGTTCGGCTCCTCTGAATTTTATTTGCATCGCGGGGCTCGTCTGGGCATAGGGCGCCTGCGATTGCCCCAATAATCGCTATTGTGCGGTGTTCGGGGCTCCCGAGCGCGGGCACGCGATCGTCACGGTGGCCCGCATGCGAACGCCCTGCGGCTTCGCTGGCTCGTACCGTACCAAACCCAAGCCAATTTTAAATTTAATCAAATATATATGCATTAAATGCATTGTCTGTTTAGCAGGAAACATCCACCAATTTCACGTGTAGCGTAGGAGTAGTCGAATATATCAATGTTTATAAAAGGATTTCTGCTGAAAACAACATAAATTTATTTCAACATACTTCTTTCGTTTTACAAACATTCTTCTTTTGTCTTTTAATGACCATTTGGCGAGATTTTTGGAATGTTTATAATAACTCTGGTTGGAGATATTTTGAATTGTTTTTTCTGTTACATAGTTTTGACGAAGTGTCGGAACATGAACATTCTCAATGCATTTCATAGTTTCGGTTTAACTTTTTGCATCATTTTTGCTCACAGTTTCAATAAGTTGGGAGACTAAGATATGCAATAAAAATTTAATATTTACGTTTTTATTGTATTGGGAAAATGCTTTATCATCAAATAATTGTAGATTTATTTCCCACTATCTAAGCTATGATAGCCTAGTGGTTAAGTAAACTACGTTAAAATGGGTCGCACTGAAAACCAGTGGCTGAGGTCTTGTATCACAGCATAGGCTGAGTGCCTTTCAATTTACGTCAGACTGCACTCACATCATTTCCTTTTATATCCAAATTTCATTTTGTATTTTTTTAAACTATTATTTGTTTTTAATTTTAAGCATTTTTGTAAACTTTCTGTTGTTATTGTTGTTGTTAGTGTTGCAGCTTTGACGGTAAATAAAGTATTTTTTATTTCTATTTATCTATTTCCAATCCCAGGCACCCACGCACCCATGACCTTTTTAAGTTATGTGCGCTTTAAGTAATTGAATATCATCTGCTTTCGATGAAGGAAAACACTGTGAGGAAAACCGGCATGCCTGAGAGTCCTCCATAATGTTCTCAAAGGCATGTGAAGTCTGCCAATCCGCACTGGGTCAGCGTGGTTGACTATGGCCTTGCCTTTCTCAACTTGAGAAGACCCGTGTTCAGTAGAGGGTGGTTGATGGGTTGTGATGATGATGATGATGATGATCAATGTAGGTATTATTTGGGTGTATAATATTGTTTAAAGTATTTTGCATTCTCATTCCAATTCTTGTTGTTATTTTTACCGTTTACACTAAAGTATTTGAGACCCTAACGTTAATTGAACGGACACAAGCAGGTACGGCTGCTCCCCACGGGTCATTTATTTTACATACAATGTAGTTGCTATTTAAATATAATAGTTCCATACCTTTTCCCGAGTGTACGAAATATTTAACAACGTTATTTGTTGCCATGAAATATCGGCCTCATTTCTGAATTTATTACAAATCATAAAAGGTATCTTATTCAGAAAATGTGACAATATTAATCACAGCGTAATTAATATGAAGTGCTAATTCAATTTTTACGTTCCAATAACATGAGTTGTATAATTCTACAGCAAGTTCGGTAAGTTAATCACAATTTAAACAGAACCACAATATTT
>DWLO01000050.1:0-30689 GCA_018245335.1 Dalla quadristriga
CGGATTGGTGGAGGGGTTAGTGACCAACCCGAATGTCGGAAGTTTTTCAGGCCGCCCTAAGGCCTCCGACAAGGCTTAACGACAGATGGTAACTACTAGCTACTAGCTGATAACTACTAGCTGCCAATCCTATGCATACTAGCATAGGATTGGCACGATTCCCAACTATTTCAAAACAAGATAACCGACTCATACAGAAGCTAACTACAGACAAAACAATTTAGAAATTACAAATAACACCGCGGAGAGATGGGGCGTTCCTACCGTGAAAACTAATCAAGGCCGGGATATGGCTCCGCTAAATTAAAATCTGAAAGGCGCGGCTGGATAATTGCAGAGTGCATATAACCACCCTATAACTAATCCACGTCTCACAATTCAATGCCGGACGATTCGTTTATCAATTAATACCATTGGTATGGAGATGCAATGACTGCTTCGATGATTGCGAAAATACAGTTGTCGGATTTCATTTAGTAATTTGTTTCTTTCGAGAATGGGGGCTTCTTGTTTTACGAACGAGCATGCAGTCCCACCATCCTCTGCCGCCGAAGGACATATGTGGCCGACTTCAAATAGGACTGATAGTAAGTCCTGTTAGCATAAAGTGTTACTAAGAATGGTGGGACTGTTAGTAAATGTTGGTAAACGTAAGTATTTGTATTCGATTTGCCTATTCGAAGCTGGCCACAGATGCGTTAGTATCCTTGAGGACTGAGGTGGTCGCCTCATGTATAAGTGTAACCGGCATCCACATCTTTCCGACCAGAACAAAATTAGTGGCAAGGCTATTATCACACTGCAGTAATGGTGGCGGTAGTACCGAGCCGGGCGAACCGTGTACACGGAACCTGTACAGGCTCTACCACCTCACTCTCTCTACCACCATCAGATAAAGATAAAGGTTGTATATGGCAGTTTTTATTCCTTTTAGGATTCAATTCTGTGCTAAGATCAGTTAAGTTGTTGCAGTAAGTTGCAGCAAGTTGCAGCTTGTTTTCCAGATACGTCCCTATAAACCTAAAAACCATTAAACGTATGGAAGTTGCCTTATAATTTGATTATCTATATATGTATATAGATAATGGGCCTAGACAATTACCAGCAGAAGATCTTAAGGGGATGTTTGCTATACCTTTACTGTTTCTTTCTACTACTATGCCATGTTGTGACGTCAGAACAGAATACAGTTGTCACCGCCCCTCCTCTCCCCGTGGGTGTCGTACGAGGCGACTAAGGGAAGTCGAACAACGTCCTCTGTGTAGCAACTACTATCTACTGCGATCCCCAACCTGCCACCCCAGCATAATGATTTAAAAAAAAAAAACCTCCAATTTTCGGGAAGGGCTTTAGTTCAGCAGTGGCCTATTATAGGCTGTTGATGATACTATTTCCTTCACTTGACCTATGCTACTTGTGTTAAGTTAAAATGGTTGTCTGGTATCACTTTTTAGCGATAATACCGCAAATTGTGCTACCTCTGTGATTAATTCTGTATCTGTAATTACTCTGTTACTGGTGTGCAATAAAGAGAGTTTGTAATCTATCGTATTAAATTTTGGTTACTGGCAATGCGCAGCTCAAAAAGTAATCAAGACATTTAGTCGATTATTTTTTAATCCACCAGAGGACGTATTAATCTCTTGTGGTATGAATGTGTAATATTTAACTGAAGCGGACACGATTGCCAGGGGCGAACTTCGACAGGCAAGACAAAATATGAAAGATTATCTGTCGGGAGCTACATGCAGCCAGCCTTGATGGTTTAATTAGCCCACAGGCACGGCACTTAGCCGGACGGCCAATTGCAGCCTTCGCCAGCTGCAGGGTTGCCAACTTACGCCATATTGTTGAAGACGACAATATTTGTAAGATCTCGATAGTGAGGAAAATCATGCCAATGGAGAAGATTAAATCGAATCAAATCAAAACTTTTTATTTCATCATGATATCATAGTTCTTTTTATTGCCACCCTTGAGAAACGTCACAACAGGAAGAGAAAAAGAAAACATTGATAGATAACATGCAAGTCACTGATCTATAAATCACTGACCAATACCCTGTTAAACCCCAATTATGTCACGATAAGCAATACCTATCTTAGTCATCGGCTTTATAAAAATAATACAACTTCACTTATAATATGATCCATGCTGCGAGTCACATTTCCTACATAATGTATGGGAAAAGCTTTTCGTGACTTCTGACTTTAAAAGTACTCTGATCTCAGTTGGTCCAGAAGATGTATTTTGATTCTTATTATAAATAGGATCGATTGGCATCAACAAAAATTCGTGTAAACTGTCAATTTTCTTGCTGACTGTAAATTTTTTGCAAAATCTCTGAATGGAAGTCAAAATATTTCCAAAGTAAAGGATGGTCGCCTCAGGGCATTGTCCTGTAGGTACAAAAGTTAAGGTATCTGCCCTTTATGCCCCGTCTCGAAAATCCACCCTATATAGTATAGACATACAATATTTAGAACTAGGTTTTTGTGCATACTAATTCCACGGTTGTGAAACTGTTATCAGTTATCACCTGTTATTGATTTAATTATTAATTGGATCACCAACATACTGTATCTACACTGTTTCCATTGATAATAAATATAAAAATGGTTAAACACTCTAAATGTCAGTACGATTACAAGCGATGACAGCCAACAAACGGCTGTGAAAAATGCAAAAAAGGAGGAATAAAAAAATGTTTACAACCAATGTTTTATCACCAAATGTATTAAGTGTGTTGAATAAAAAAATATGTTATTTCTATGATACCACGCCAAGCCACGCTATACTAATTTTTCTCGAAAAGCACAGCTATTTTCCTATTACAATTTTATTACTAAGAGTAGATTAGTAACTTGTAGAAAAGAAGGTACCTGAACCTTAGCTCTAGTACCTTAAAACATTCAAAGGCAAGGCATGAGATCGCCAACCCTATACGAAGATTGGTTAGTTACTGCTAAGAGGCCATGAAAATTGTTTTACGCCTTTCCAGTGTCGGTGGATCTCTTTATTTAGCTCGCTAAATTGAAACCTAAGTGTGCTCCACGATGGCGCGGAGCTGCCGATGTTGGAGGCACGACGACCGATTGCTTTTCTAAATATACTAGCTTATTGGTACAACTCCGCTCACGTGAATCATAACATTCGTTTTAATCTCTAACTTAGACTACGCACTCCATCTTTTCATTTAATCTATCTATCTATCTAAACATACAAAATAACATGTCCTGTCTGACTGAATGATTCATCATCGCAGAGCCTAAATACTGGAGATAGAAACACTTAAGAAGCTATAAAGTTCCTTTTATGATGTAGGAACTATGGAAGGCGGAAGGAAACTATTGGCGACGACACATTTACTTTTACACTTTATTTTAAATTATAGTAGGTAAGAAATCATTTCGAAAAAAATTCAAAATAATAATCTTAAACCGTTTCTTGAAAAAAAAAAAATTATGTTTGGCGCTTACGTTAATTATTTTCAAGAGCGCGCTCACTATAGTCATCTTACCATTTACGTACATGAAATAGTTGCATCACAGTCTTTTTAAAACTCCATAGTCCTCCGTGATTGGTCCGTGATCCGTCCGCTTCATGCTCAAGTAAGGTTCGAAGTATCTTCCTGACATAAGCACCATTGCCCACGCAGTCGAGCAACGAGCAATTACTCGAGCTGCGCGGTACCTCTCCGCCCGCGTTAATCGATTCTCCGCGATTTTAATATCCGATATCCATCGCGTATGACTCACACTTATTTGTTTTGTGTGTCTCTATAATTGAGAATTGAGTTCCTTGAACCATGTACGACTAAAAATAATAAATAACTATTCCAATTCCAACTCTATTACAATTCTTATATCTACCTACTACGGACTTTATTCAACCTCTTGAGCGATTTTCATTATACGCTGTAAGTAGGTACCTATAATTAAAAATAATAATTATGATATATATTATTATTTACTAATGTTAAATGGGTACGCGGCTATACTCACGTTGATTTATCGGGATCGCCCGACTTGTTTCGATCCAATACGTGGGCCTTCCTCAGGAGTTACCGAGCGGCGCCTATTAGTAGTAAAATATTATTATTTATTATTTATTGTTCTTAAATCTAGGTTTTACAAAGGGCGGACTTAATGCCTGTTTGCATTATCTACCAGTCATCCCATATAATAATTATAAGTTTTATACGATATTGTTTTGTTCTATAAATAGGGAAATCTCAGGTACCAGGGAACTTCAAATTTATTATTATTATTATTTGAAAACAGTTACGAAACCGTGTACCAAAACATTTACAATTTAGAAGAACTTTCGGAGATTTAGTATTTTGAACAAACATTAAATATTATTTAAAACATAAGCATAAATTAAATAATTACTATTACTGCACCTGCAACACACACATCCGTAGGGTACTTAGATTAGTGTTAGACTTAGCAATATTTATGTAAACAAGATTAGATTTAGAAATAAACTATTGTACAAATTAGGTTCACGAGAACTGATGCAAACTGCTGACTCACTGGCTCAGTTTGGCAGAATTTAATATGTGTGCATGTTCAACATGAATAATAGACTTAAAAAAACAATTACAATTACTTACAACAACAAATAAATCGTTATTAAACGGCACAATGGTTAATTTAAAGTGAGTATTTTAGAGATAGGTAAAGTTTTCAACATATTTTCCTCTCGAAATATATTCTACTGTTAAAGATGTTGCATTTGTCGATAACGATGTGATTCAATTTGGCGTCCTAACTATTCATAAGCAAACCTCGCTCTGGTCATTTGCATAGCGGTAACAATGTTTTCGGTTGGTCCCACTGAATCTCGATGCTGATTTTTTCTGTGTTCTGAATAGGGATGTTATGGTTATCAGTTAGGTAACCATAACCGAATCTAAGTATATACCTAAGTTCCCATTAGAAACATAATTTAGCCATAATTGCATCTAAAACAATCTGTAAATACGTTGTGGTTTTTCAGTCCCTACGAATATATGAGTATATGAATATGAATATGACGACTAACGACTCTTTCGTTCACGTTCACGACACCTTTTCACATTCTTTAACATAAATGATTTTATCTTTCAGATAATTTCCGTATCAACTTGTGCTTATATTATTCTATTTATAACTAAAATAATTTCTTAGCTTTAACCATTAGTTTGTGAGACAATATATCTGAAAGTGGTATTCATAATAAATATGCACTTACACTGATTTTATACTAACATAACATACAAAAGATTCTGAAAAGAGAGAGACTGAAAATTAGCGCTGTATTTAGATTTAAAATACACAGTTTATTGCAGTGCAGAAAAGCCTACATTGTCATATATACCTACGTACCTACTTATTACTTCTAATTACCTAAAAAACTTTACTTAATTCTTTCTATAAAATATCGATATCCGAAATATCATATCCCTAACAGCCCTGGCTCGTATGCAAAGGAGGACATTTGCATCCTCCGAAACCACGTCCCCCTAATTTGGATGCGCCCGCTATCTCCGTGGAAATCGTTAAAACGCACGCACGGTAGCGGGAACGGTACAAAACACAAAACAATAAATAAATAACGAGAACAATAAATATAATTAAAAACGACAAAAAGCGTCCGTCCGCATGACGCGGGTACAAACGTACGTCGACGACTCTATAACAACGATACGAGTACGCCATTCCCATCCCTACACACTATGAGTCATTACTTTTAAACCTAAAAACTGCATAGTAAGACTTAAATTGCAACGGCAATAACCTACATCTCCGAAACATTTTGTCACCAGCACGTCACGTTAGCGAAATCTCCTCATTAGCGAATTGTAATTTTAAGTAATCACAGCAGAGTTGAGAATCGACTGGCCGGCTCCAACAGTTTTTTCGTCTCCAAAATGGAATTTAAACGAGATGACAATTCTTTATTGCGTCCGCAGATATTGAAGCGATTCTGGTCGGACTCGTTCATTAATTGGGCGCGATAGAGATGAGGATCGCTCGTTCGTAGAACTTGACGGATTCCCGAATTCTGTTTCAATCGGAAGCGCTCTATGACGAAGAGTCGACGGCCCTAATAGGCATCGAGATAGGCGAGTAATGGCTATGGAAGTTGTCGCGTTGGACGAAATTTATTGCGCCAATTAGTAAAGTCCACGTGAAGGGGTTTATCTAAGGCTTCGATCGCGCTCTATTTGGGAGGTAACGGTCGATAATGGTCAAATTTCGAAGAACGCCTCGCCGATACCGCCTTTTTTCTCAAGTGAAGTAGCTATTTTCGGAAGCGAGAATGTAACAAGTTAATTGGGTAGAAATATTCTCGTGGCGACACTACCGACGCATTATAATCGGCCTCAGATTAATTAGGATTTCTGGGATTTATTAAGGTGGCATTTCATTTTGTAGAAATTGGTCGTAATGACGAATGCATTACTGGAGGTTACATTGGGCATTACATTCGAAGGAGTAATGTAGACCGCTACAAGGTATGGTGCCGCTTTTTGCTCCGATACAAATTACGTTTAATTACAAGGAAATTTATATCTCAAGAAATTCTTCGACTCAGGGCAGACACGACAAAATTCACGAATTTTAATTTGGGCGCACAATTTTAAGTGATACTTTTTCTTGATACGGCCCTCCGTTGTGGCAGTGACATTCGCAAATTAATTCATTCGTAAAAGGTCTACGTAAAAACGAACAGATTTTTTAAATACTTATTGTATACTTTAAAACACTATTAATAAAAAGCCGCTTCAAACCAAAAATTAGTCACGTTCAAAACCAGCGGACTTACTAGCAGAATTCGCACATTCGATTTTGTTTATTTATTTTGGTTATTTGGTTATTTTATTACTACGGCACCCAAAACAGCATACAGTAAAAGTTAAGTTACAACATATTATGTAAAACTATTATCTATATCTCCACCAATCCGCATTGAGCAGCGTGGTGGTGTATGGTCTAGGCCACCAAAGTTATGAGGAGTGACTCGTGGGCTACTATGTGTTACAGCCACGGTGAAACCTACTTATGAACTCTTTCGACACCAGTGAACACTTCATAGTTACATAATACCTCATCACTGTCTAAGGTGAGATCAATACTGATGTCATAACTAGTTTTCAAAATTTTATCCGTTTCTCTGTATGTTTGCGTGAGTGTCTGTGTGGCGGTAGCTCCTCCTCTCAAGCCGTTAACGGGGTCTACCACCTAGTAAGCTGAGTATATTGTTAATACTAGAGTTTGGCGACATGAAACGATCGAGATTTCACCCGCCCACGACATCGTCCATGAGACACGTTGCGTGTTGCCTTTTTTGTACCCATCGACGCAGATACAACCTTCTCGCACCAAACCACACCCACAATACCTTATAGTTCCCACTTAAACTCTCTTCCGACTTACTGAGACATAGTTGCAAGTGTTGTCCGGTGTCGATCTTAAAATCCGGTAGCTAAAAGTAATTTGTGAAATTACTTTCTTAGAATTGGAGTCAATTAAGGGCTCTGTATGTAGACAGAGGCTCGCACGACCAGTTTGGGATAAGCAGTGGCTTTTTTTATTGTTTTTTAGCTGATAAGAGACTTGTCTCAAACAAAACTGAATCGAGGTAGGAGATGCGAGGCATTTTAAAACTGCGTGTCAATATTTTTGAGCGCTGACATTTTGTGTTCAGAAAGGCGTAGATGCCGGCTACTCTTATACTAGAGGCGACCAGCTCAGTCCTCAGGGGTAACAACGCATCTGTGACCAGGGGCCCTACTATGAAAATAGAAACGAACGCAGCGTTCGGACCGATTGCACGTTTAGGGCCAGGCCACACGTTTTAAAATATTATAAAATAAATAATGTTTCTATTTACAAAATTCTTCGGTCTGTAAAATGCATCAGCAACTGGCTCTTGGACTAGAACCACAATACTGTAGATGGTAGTGAACGGTGTACGGTTATCTATATGAATATTTATTATTCACAGTATAATATTTTCTACAACTATGAAACCGCCTTCTCAGTTTTCTGATGTGCCTAAAAGTTAACCGATAAATAATGCTTTTTATTCTTAGATTTTTAGAATTAGCTGCGACGACTATGCCCTGTGTACATATTGATGTAATAAAGTATAAATAAAATTAAAATAAATACTGAATTGCCTCTAGTGAGCTTTTGTGCGTATTAAATAATTAATGACGTCGCTTGGTTTAACGTTTGGTCATTAATGTAATAAAAATAAATATACACATGAATTAAGCATTGTTTTCTCACTGTTTTATTATCCCGTGTCCTCCAGACTGCATTTTTACATCGCCCATCAACTGCCCATAATTTGATAGGTACTTACAAACTGGTTCAGTTCAGGTACAACAGAACTATACGGTACGTGAGACCGTGAAGTTGTTAATTGAAGGCATTGTAGCGCGTTAACCATGTTTATTAGTTTAAAACTACTTTGCAAAAAGGGCTACGCTGGGAATCGAACAAGACTAATTAGTTACAAGTCTCACAGGAAAGTAGCGTCCGCAGAATAAATTATTGGATATACTACTGCTGACTACTATACGCGTGGCTATCGGTCTCACTCAGCCACAGAACTAGGAATAACACAGTGTCGCAGCGCTGAGCATAAGTCCATCCAGTCGCAATATTGTACGTGACTTTACTGCGCTATTCATGACTAACACCGAATGAAAGACCGAATGAATTAGTGAAAGCGTCACTTTAATAATCTGTAATTCCAAATACGTCAATTGTCAATGTCAACAACAGTCAACTGAAACTTTTTTTTCGATAGTAAACAATCAAACAGCTTGGCATCCTATAAAGTCAGCTGTTATAGCGCCGCCATTTTGTTAGTTACAATGCGCTACACAACTTCCCTGTTTAATATGACAGCTATTTAGGCAGTGCCTAAAGTTTAATAAGATTTATAAGTTTAAAAAAGTCTTAATTAATGAGTAATTCATCACTGAAATGTTTCCATTTACCACAGTTTTAATAATGCATGTCTTTTAATTGCGAGTCATTTAGAAATTCGTCTTAGTCATAATTTTATTTCACACTTCAAATCTCAGTTTAAATTATTTGCTATTATGGTGTCAAATTGTTACCTCTGTGGTCCGGTGTCTTTTGTGAATCATAATTGGGTTCAGTTATGTATTCCATGCATGAGTGTACGTAAAGGGTATGTAAATATTTATGTACACCATCTTACTTCCATATGAGTACTCCATGCTTGAGGTTGCCTGGAAGAGATCGCTCTTAGCGATAAGACCGCCTATTGTATACATGTGCTATTATTTCATAATTTGTATATTCTGTCCTCGTGTACACTAAAGTTAAGTAAATTATGTATTTGCTACCTACTTACAGTTACAATACGACCATCCTTTTCTGCATGTGTCCGCCACTGACGGCCATGCGACTTAATAGGTGTGATGACACCACATACGATATAAAGAGTGTCATCCATATAACATGTGCAGTGAATATAGTAAGAGTTGTCTCCACGGCAACTTTTTGCGGTAGGTGCGCCATATTAGCGACTCATTTCGAAAGTTAATGTGTTTCCGTGAACAATTTCACGATGACCAAGTAGGTTATGTGAAAATGATGCAGGAAGCCATATTTTTTGCTGGGCTATGCTTAAAATATTTTTATTACCTTTATGATGATTTCTGGTTAACTGAAATACTCACCTACTTGCTCGTATAGGAAGTGTATCCGTACACAAATAAGTTTTATTTTTGAGAAACGAACAATATTGTATAACTAATTTTTTCAAAAAATATTATTATGGCATGGGTCATAGATTAACAATTATTAATCGTTTATCAGAGGTTTAATATTATTATTATACTTTTTATTGCACCATAAAAATATATAACAGATTTACAAAAAATAACTTATGATGATGAGCAAATGGCGGTCTTATCGATCAGTAGCGATTTTTTTCCAGATAACCCTAAGGTGAGGAGTGGTCGAACTCAGTTATTAAAAGGTATGTTGCACAAAAATTACAGGAGAAAGGAAAAGAGTCATTTTTAGAAAGAGGGACAAAGGAAATAAAGGAAATATAGCACGCTTAATGATATACAGACCTAATAAGATATAGGCTTGAATTGCGTTACGCATACTCACAGGTTTCTGTTAACGTCATCTATGATTTCAAATCTGAAATTACAATTTCCCGTTTTTCCATACAAACGTTCATCTCCATTTTCACCAACTCAGGGGCGGGATTTAAAAAATTCCTTTGTTAGTGGAGCTTCACGTATTTTTTTATTTATATACACACCAACAGCAGTACACATATAGATGTATGGATGTGGCGGTAATCATGTACATGGGCTTTATGTACAAGTATATTTACAACGACCAAATTATCCAAATTAAAACTATATAAAATATGAACAGAATATAAAAACACACACACAACACTTTTACAAGAAGTTTTATAGTATTCCGTATAAGATCCAGGTGAGCATGCCAATTTAAGGCGTCAACAACACTACGCGACATGAAGAACAATAGACCAAACAAATACTGGCCGGATGAATAATTTATTTTTGGTCGGTAATCACATTCAAATCACAATCAGTAGGTACAGATCCCCTTACTAATAACTGTATCCTTAATATCCATATTCCTGGTAGCCCTTGCGGCCGCCCTGGTTCCTCCCACCCTGACTTCCGTAGCCACCCTGGTTTCCATATCCCTGTCCTTGGTTGCCAGTACCAAAGCCTTGATTACCGGGTCCGAAGCCTTGATTACCGGGTCCGAAGCCTTGGTTACCGGGTGCGGAGCCTTGGTTACCGGGTGCGGAGCCTTGGTTACTGGGTGCGGAGCCTTGATTACCGGGAGCGTTGCCTTGGTGAGTAGGACCAGAGCCTTGGTTGCTAGGTCCGAATGCTTGGTTGCCGGGTCCACCACCCTGGTGTCCACGAGCCATGTCGCGGTCCTCTCCGTAGTAATACGGAGCAGCTGTGAATTGAATTGTATATATGAAATTGATTCGATCAAAGAATTTTAATCATAATCCATTTAATCAATTGGATATCAAAGATCCAAAAATATAAATTGTATACTGCATCTAGAAGATCAACAACTTTTCAAGTAATTAAGGAACCCGGTCTGCGAAGAACATGTACGAGATATGGCATTTTCTATAGTGGATACTATTATACCTTATCTGTGGTCATAGTAAATATGTTTAAGAATAATAATATATGTATTCAATGAGTGACAGCTAAGAGAAAAAGGTTATATATAGACTTGTTTTCAAAACATAAACTTTGGATTAAACTCGTCAAAAGGAAGGAAAACAATAAAAACAATGTCTTGTAAAAATGTTTTTTTACAACAGCTCTGTAAACATTGTCCGATTAAAATGATAAAATTTATAACTGTATTTATTAATGATTGTTTAACTTACTTATTTCAATCAGGAAGCAACGAAAGGAAATATGAAATAGGAGTTAAAAATACACAAGAATTTTTGGATGTGTTGGGTGTTGTTCACGCTGTCCTCTGCTATGCAAAAATCAGTTCAAGTCCCATCCAATGGGACCGTGAAGTGGGACCGTGGGAGCTGAGGTAAAATATGTCACATTTTCTTCTAATATTATGAATGGATGGATGGATTTGGATTTGGGTATCTTTATTTGTTACTCAATCACGTTACTCAAAAACTACTAAACATAATGTTATTAAATCTGGCATGAGGAGAGTAGCCTTGTGGCCCTAGTCACCGCTGCATGCTGGTTTGCTACTTTCTTTAATAGGTAAATAAAAAAATAAATCAAAAAAATGTAAAAAGAAACATACCGTTGCTAGCCATTGCAAGAGCGAGTAGCACGCAGAAAATCTGGAAAGAATGCATAACGCATTAAATTCAATAATTAAAAAATCAGAAAACACAATACTTTACCGTGGAAATAGGTATCAATCTACATATATTAGATAAAACAAAGTTGCAAAATCGTGTTAGTTACACCATTTATAACTCAAGAACGGCTAGACAGATTTTCTTGATTTTTGATTTGTTGGATTTGTCTCCGCCGGGAATAGGAGAATGATTATTAAAAATTTGAAAAATTAAGAAAAAACAATAAACAATTTAACAAATTAACGACGTGCGGTTTCTTAGGTTGTTGTTTGACCCGTATGCATTCCTAAAACAATTATCCGATTTCGATGAAACTTTGGTAAGTTGTTATACGCGCATCGGCGAGTTTCTGAGACTGTAAGAAAAAAATTTGCTACCAAGGAAAAGGCAGGACGACGTCTGCCGGGCCAGCTTGTATAAATATAAATGATATAGAGTAGACTAAATGGAGTCGGGTCAGGTGTATGGTTAAATTGTTCAGTGTATTGCACACGCTACACCTTCCTCGTCTGTGGAAGGTGATCCTTAAAATTGTACAGTGCAATTTCTGCGCAGTTTTTCATATACTTTAAAGATTAATCGAACTGTCAAGTAAAGTTCGATTGAAATTATGTGAACCATTCGAAAAATCAGTATAGAATTAATTACAGGAAACGAAAGCCACACAAATCGATATTAATGAAATTGCGCGTATAAACTGGACCTGAGAGGTCAGGTCACGAAGTGAATTTTGCAAAAATAATTAAGGAATAAATTTACATTATGAAATGACGCACAATTGTTAACAAATGTTATTTGTGGATCGTCTATAATATTCCTTAACGAATTATTATATTACTTTCAGTAAATTAAAAGTATTAAGAAACAAAAACTTTTCTTTTTAGCACTTGGCTAAAAAGAAAAAAATTAAAAAGTTATTGCAGCCACAGACTACATAATCTACTATCTACAGAATATATCTACTACAAAAATATGTTATAAGTTTTCTTTGTGTGCTTATTTTTTCCTTTCCAGGGAAGTGCTCTAACTTGCAGTCGGGTTTTTTTAATACTTTTTTATTCCAAACTTGTTAGTTAAATTTATAAATAAATACACAATAAATAAACGCTTCCACACTGCAGGGGGCACTGTGGCGGACACAGAGAACAACACAATGTATGTTGAATTTATGATGTAGAATATTGATTAACAAATTACTAAGAAAATATGTACATTTTAATTTACTGTTCGATTTTATCTAATTATATTTGTATTATTATATTACTAAAAGACAGTTTGTCTAAACACCTACCAATTAAAATAAAAACTCAAGGCGGCTGGAAAGATTCACTCAAAAAACACAAAATAATTCACTTTACGGTAGCTAAAAATCACTTACTTTAAATGCCATGTTCATTAATTTCTAGACAGACTCTCTATCGAAGTGTAAACCATAATAACATTATTTTGCTTTTATACTAAAATTATCACTCTGACCTATTGAACGTATTTATATGATCAACACAAGAATCTTCCAGCTACTTGACACAATTATTTTGTTTTCCAAATTACGAATATTATGTCAACAATTTCTTGAAGTCCATTGCTCTCGGTAGGTACCTATTTGTAATATCAACCACGGCTTTAGTTATGTAGAGATACCTATGCCAACATAAACATAAAGGTGAAAAAGGCGCCAAGATCGGTACAAACGACATACGGGGTGGTCGGCGTTACCAATAAAAACGTTGAGATGTAACGGATACCAAGTTCCATAGTAGTTCCTTTAAACATAGCTATATGAATGTAAACGTTCTACAATTCATTTAACGAAAATTTGTTACGTTCTTCGATATTGGATTAATAACTTGGCAAGTTGATTTCTAATCGGTGAAGGTTAATTTTAAGCTTGTATTAAAATATCACGTTAAAATTAATTTACTGACAATTAAATCTTGAAATGTTTAGTTATGAAATTTGGGATTCTAGGTGTTTAAGGGACCTTTATTATTATTAGACATGCAAAATTGCAAGTGTAGCTCTAATCGTCGTTTACATTACAAACCGCCCCACAAATGTTTTCGCACAGTAATTCCGACTTAATATAAAACTAGTCCATGAAAAACAGTACCTTAATACTTTTGCATGTCGGTTTGCTTCTTTGATGAAGGAAAATAAACGATTAAAGAATTATTAATTATGACAAAGTTAGAGTGAACCATATCAATTCTTATATCCAAAATATATATGGAATATTTATTTTTCACTGAGATTACATAACTTATTGAAATGTTATCGTTAAACTGACCCTTGACCTGTTATTTACCGGCAGAGGCCTAATCACATAATTTAAATTGTTTACAGAACTTGTACGGAGTCATAATACAACTTTCATTTTACCCAAGTAGGTACCTACTTACATTCCATCAGCAAAAAACTTTTATGTTACAACACTGCCCCCGCATCATTGTTATGGAGGGACTCGCGGGTGGGTATAGTACAGAATCAGATGTTTAGTAAACAGCCAATAAATCAAACCCAACAACACGTGTGGGTAATAATCGTCAGAATATCGGTTTTGAGATAAGTATATTATACCTTCCGGGAACGACTCTATCAAGTCATATCAATATTATGTAAACATTGTAGCGAATTTTAAGTCAACAAAAAGATGGGACTGTTGTCAATTGATACTTTTTGAAATATCACTTACGTCACATTGGGAAGTCAGCATCGTCAACAGCTTATAACAGTCTACTGCTGGACTAAAGGCCTCTCCCAAAAATAAGAGGGTTGGCCCAGAATGCCGTCACCGCACGGAGTACAATTGGGCAATACTCACTTCTTCTCCATCGCATCAACCTTCTGAAACGGTGTTACATAAAAAATACCATGACATTCTTTAAGTAAGAGTATATTAAGACTAAACATATATGTTAAGATATAGAGTATATCAAGAAAATATTATAGTTAAGTATATGCCAAGAAGTTATTTCTTTTAAGTAATAATATAAAATTGAAATTTCATCAAAACTCGACAAGACGTCCTTGGTTTTAATCAGTCGGCCGCAATATTAAAGTTTAACATAATACTTTTCGGTATAATAATGGACCACGTTTATAAGTATTAAGACTACTGAAGCGAACTGAACGAATTTCCTTACGAAAGGATGAATGAGCAGACAGAATAACAGCACAGCAGGTTGTATTTCGTATAGGCTGTAGAGAGATCCATCGCATTTGGAAGCGACAAATAACGTGCTATTAATTTTGTTGACTACTTTTGTAGTATTTTAATACTGTCTGTCACCGTGTTGTGTCATTGGTTTATTTATATTCGATTCATAAAGTAAGTACTAAGTATCCCTCTACGGTTTATGGTCATGGAATGAACCAGGTTACCCAGATTGGGAAACAAAGTAACATCTATACAAAACATTTATTCGTACATATTATTATCAATAAGCGAAGTACCTACTCGTACCTATCGTTCGAAACACAATTAAAATAGCATAATGAGTATCCATCAGTCTTTGGAGGGTCCACTGACGGACTTAGGCCTCCCCTAATCAACGCTACTCCGAACAGTCTTATTCCCTCTGAATCCAGTGGATTACGCTGTTTTCTTCAGGTCGTAAGTCCACCTTTTCAAAGTGGCCTGTGCTCCTTTTTAGAGTCATTTCATTTATCGGCGCGGTCTCCATTCGAGGACATTTCTTCCCCATCGGTTATCAGTCCTTCGAACGACGTGGCCTTCCCATTGCCACTTCAGCTTGCTAATTCTGCGAGCTAAGTCGGTAACTTTTGTTCGTCTACGGATTTAATCCTTGCGAGTACCTATAGCAGTATCTTGCAATTCCAAAAAGCAATAAGCGACTAAGATATTAGTTTGATAAGTATTTTTTTAAAGTGACAGCGGGCGGTATAACTAGAAACAATAAGTTCAAAAAGAAAGCAAAAGAACAATGCAAAGAAAATGAGTGACGTGATGAATAACAAATAAATACTGTGTTTTCTCACGCAAATATTTTAATTGAAAAGCGTTTATCCGTTAGATAGCCATATTAAAACAATCCAGTTTAACTGCGTGCCAACCGTTGCTGTAGGTAAGCCATAGTTTTGCCACAGATAATATTTTTGTTCATCTGATTAAATTTTAAACGTTAATTTGGGACATGTGATTTATATGTCCTAATCTCGGTATGATGATATCTGTTGTTTACCTTATAAATAAAAGTATTTTTCTTTTTTTTTAAACGTTCGCATTGTTCCAAAACAGTTATTGGCATCTGTCCACGTGACATCACAATTCATTCAGCAGCCTGGGCTGAAAGCCAAACCAAAGCATACTAATATAGCAAACTAAGTCATTCGTGTAAAACCAAAATGTTAATATGAATTTTTGACTAACATCAAATTCTCCAACATGAATAATCAGCGTACAATTTTGCTATCTGGTGGCCATTATGCCCGTACTATCTGAAACTCTGATATTTAATAACTACACAAACAAATCGACATCAAACTCAGATACAACCGCAATTACTTGGGCAATAACGTAATCTATTCTTAAAGAATAAAATAGTTACGATACACGATAAAATCTAGTTGCAATAAAAGCTATTCAGAAATGTGTGGATAAAACATCTTAATTTTTAAAAAATGTATTACGTTTCGTATGCTTGAAGCTTCTGTATCATTCTGTCTTTCATATTTAAATAAGTAATTTGGTATTGGCCCAATTTAAGGGTCGACCAACGACCTAAAAATTAACTTGACGAAATAAACTTAACTAATAGTAATAATTTTTGTGTTACATTTCAAGCGAGGACATTATCCGTATAGCATTAATAAACATTAAGCTCGTAACGAACGAAATTTACGATTCTTTTGCACTCAAAATAATCATAAATTTCGATCGTTCATTCACTCACTACTCACTAGTGAGTGAGATGTCCTGATTTTCTGAGAACTATGATGGTGGGCGTAGCGCGCAATGCTGCAAAAAGCGCGCAATGCTGTATGTGCGCTTGTAACGAGAATCATTAGCAGATTGGCGCTGTGCGTGGGGAAAAGTCGTAAAGAACTCCCATCTTTATTTCGATAGGGTTGACTTTAGTGACAATGTTGCGATGGAAAGTCAAATTAAGGGTTTTTCTTCAACATAATCTTCATTAATCGTCATTATCACGAACCCAACACACGATAAAGATACGTAGGTCGTAATCGAACACGCCAGCAAAGGTTTTGTCTGAGAGAAAACCTAAGTTTGTCAGGATAGATTTACTCAGTCACGAATAGTCACGATAACTCAAATGATTTTTTCTCGAAATGCTTGTTTTTAATTGCTACTTTTCGGTCAAAAGTGCAACTGAGTTCCTGCATGAGTTTGACAATAGATGTCCATGTTGTCGGACAGCACAGTAACCATGATACAGTTAGATGGCGCAAGCATTAATTATTTTCCTTCGAATACCTTTATAGAGTTATCTCACAACTTCTTGCTGATTTCTGAAAAATAATTACTTACCTGCATCAACTATGGATACACAAATAAAATATAATATACTTACTTGTTATACAAAATAATGTTTTCCCCTGTCGCTATAGCAATTTATTATTGTTTGGTTCTATACCTCACCCTGCTATAAACTCGGATTCGTAACAACGTGTGTTCGCCGAGGCGCGACGCAAAAAGAGATTTTATTGGAATTTTCGTAATAATGTGCGATCATTATACGCCAGCTGGTACAAGAATAAAGATGGATCGTTCCAGGCATTTCCAGGATATCGAGCAGGGTATGGTCACTGCACATTCCTCTCGATCTAATGATAACGAGCAACTAACTCTTCCCAAATTAAGTAACAAATTAACAGTTTAGTCTCCTATTTAGTGATACGAGAAAAAAGAATTCGCGTCAAAAAGAATTAATATTTTAAGGGATCAAAATCCTGTAATCCTACTACTGCTACGTCCAAATGTCAAGGATCGGGTGACAACCACGTACAATAGTATGGAGAAATCGCTAGCTGCAATTGTGTGAGAGATATTAGACCTGTAGGGTCATCTGTATGAGTGGCAAATTAGACTAGCTTGGCGAAACGGCTTCCATCACAGCACCTCCATGTTTGTTAACCAATCATGCAAACACTGTACAACGGATTGTTATGAAATTTGGTGTGAAGATAGCTGAAATACTGGACAAGGACAGTACTTAAAAAAACACCACCTCAAGGACTAGAATATGGGAATTAAAGTAAAGAAGTAAGACTTCATTGCGAACCGGGTGTGAGCAAATTGTAGTAGGTATTAACTTAATCAAAACGACTGAAACCTTTGTTTTGGTCAATAAATGATTTGCTAAAAAGTTAACAGTTCCCAAGTAGATGCACCAAATGATGCTATCAAAGACCCCGTTCGGTGACGCTGTGAAGGCCAGTAGGGCCAACAGCAAATGTCCATTCGAAAAATATATTTACGAGTATCAAAGACTTGTCTGATGCGGTTCGGATTGGAAATAGTGATTGGAAATTGTTAGTCATAAAACTATATAGTAAGCGTATAAACTAGTGAAAAGTTCAATATTGACAATCTAAGTATATTTTCTCATTATCTCTTTCTATAAAAGTGTGGGGCTTGGTTGGATGTAAATAAGTAAAAAGATTCACTGATACAGTAAAAACAAACAGTTCTATCGGTGTAGTAAAGTGGGTAGGTACCTTACGAGCGTGTAATTTAATTTTTTAATGAATTGCTTAACGAGAAGCTATGTGGATGTAAACATGAGAACTATTCATGCTCTGGAATTATCTGTCTGTAGAATATCGCTCATAGAATGTTAATTGTACATTAATTATCAACTGTTCTTTAATTTTCATTTGACTACAAAGTAATAACAACCCGTTAGCAGGCACTGGTATGCAGGGGTATCTCCTAACAGCGGATAGTTTGAAAAGTGGTAAACTAAGTAGTATTTTTTAAGAATTTTTCATTATTATAGGTGTTTTTAAATCATTTATCATTTTTGCACTAGCCTGTCGACGACTTTTGTATGTACCTTCGAGTACACGTTAGGAACATTAGTTAAGGTTCCCCAAGGGTGAAATGGAGGCCGCGCGCAAAGTGTATGTATGTACAAAAGTATAATTATGATGTCGAGTAATAATAGTACCTACTTAAACAAAAAACATAATTTGATAGTTTCAACAGTAGGTAGTTGCTGGGTGTAAGTAATTGTAAATAAATCCACCATGTTTTAATCGAATATTGTAAGACTTGTTATCTTTAGCTAAGTATAATTACCTGAGCAAAATTAATTAAGCAACAATTATAATAATACCCCAGAGTGAAATGGGGGCCGCACCCACTACGTAACAATTAATTTAACGAGCTTTTTATACCACTACAATAATTGTTGGAGTAATTGTGATTGCTGTAATTACAAGAGCGGTTCTTGTTGGACAACAATTATAATTACTTAAATTAAGGCTAACCGTATGACTTGACAAATAAGGGAAAATCCGTTAATGATTACTTCAACCGTCAAGTAAGTTTAAATAGACTGAAACAATGTAGTAAATATAAATACACGCACATAACATTATATAAATTACACACTCAATATTTATTTTTTTACCCATAAAATAACTAATAAAACAACCATTTTAAGTTTATTAGTACCTTCGTTTAGAATATTGTTTCAATTCCGAAGATTTTAGAAGCACTGGAATTTAAATAATCATAGAACTTGTAAGAATTGTGCCTTTAATTTTTAATCTTCAAAGTGGAATTCAAAAACGAATGGATCTAAAATATGTCAATCGAGACCAATGTTCATTCACGGCAATTCACGCTATTCATTCATACTATACGCCTTTCTTGGTTTGTAGATAATAAATAGATATTCATCATCACATTCTGAACTCCCACGGGATACCAAAATGAAGACGTAATAGATTAACTTCTCACAATAAAGACTGAATGGCTCCTAAGATTCTTGCTGGCCATTTTTTGCATTTCATGAATGAATGAATCCTTTATGAACGATTGTGAATGAACTGTTATTGTCATTTTTACAATCGCCACCTTGGACAAGTTCTTGGACGATAAAAATTTGTATTGTTGAACTGTGATATTATTCATGGCGTTCGAGAGGATTTTTTTACAAATCTGGGACCATTCGGGGCAGGTTGATTGAAAAAATCTATAAAATCGTAGGCTATAAATTTGTAACTATTAATGGATTGTAACTGTGTCGGATAACAAAAAAATAATTCTCTCTAAGTAGGTGCTTATGCTTATCAATAAACTTTGAGCCTTAATTTGGTGTTTTAAAACACAATGATAAGTAAAGTAAATTACTTTCTTGTATTTTTATTTTTTTCATAAATAATTTAGTTTTAATTAATTAAATAATTTATTATTCATAGTAAATAATAGTAAGTATTTGAATTTAAAGTATTTTTAACTAAAGGTATGAGACTTAAATATTATGAAATGCAAAAAATATAAGGTAGTTGCCTAGGTAACGAAAAACATTATATTATTCAAAAATAAATTTAAATCTCATAGACACAAACAAAAAAGACGGTCAACTGAAAAGATATTATAGAATACTATACAATCCACTGACCACATGTAACATGGGCGATTAAAAATAAATTCTCCAAATTATATTCAACTCCGCACGGTTTAATTTCAATTTAAAAATAAATTATTGAGTAGGTCTTTCCCACGCATTCAAAAAACTTCGGCACCTCTTGAGAACATCACCTGCTTCGCGATTTGTATGAAAAGTCTTCACGGATTATTAAATCACATTATCGTTGAATAGAGTTCAACAGCAAGTTTTTTCTTCTAAATTGATCGTTGGTGTTGACCCTATTGGCCTTTACAGCGTCACCGGGCTGGGCAATTGAGCTCTCCCTCCCGCATAAGCTGCATCACGATTCGGTTGACCCTCAACACAAATAAGATAACGGTACCTACGTCTAAATTAAAGATATACAGGGACTAGTCATCATGATTATTAAAATTGACAGAATACCATTATCATTATCAAAACATTCACAAATAAATTAAAAAACTTATAATAAACTACTACTTAATGCTACTACAAATTGTTGTTTTTTAAATAAGACATACAGTTGAGAATACCAGCCTGCCAATCTTTAAAAAATACCTTTTAAAAAGAAAGTACAAATGGGACCTTTTACCTCTGTCTATCTGGGGTGCCTGTTTGTATGGTAGATACAAGGGAGGACGTTTGCATGGTTAAGCGATTCATAAAAAAAAATATGTGAAAATGAAGCTTAAAGACCTTAAAAGCAAAACGGATATTACATAAAGCATTTTCTATTTATTTTGAATCTGAATTATCCTAATAGAAATAGGTACTTCATTATTTTTTGTATCGTAAAGCAATTCTAGCAGGGGTGAGAAGCGGCATGGTGGAAATCGCTGCAGGCCTTTTCAGATGTGAGAAGTCATCCGTGGCTTAGGCCCCTAATGGGTTGTAGAGCGTTTTGTAGCCAATGAGCTTAAACTTACTATGACTTAAATTATAAAAACGTTTAACTATTATATTGTTTGCCTTATGTATCTACATCCGCTACAATTGAAACTCCCACTGTATGGAGTTTACAAAGTCGTAATTCACTTAAATCCAGTTTTTTTTTTGCTACGGGGGCTTCGTATCAAGAGTAAATGAGTAATAGAATAAACGCAGTGCACAGAATCATTGACGTTCAGAAACTCATTTCTACAACCGTAATCTTTCTAAACGACTGCCGCACCCTCATGAATAAAACTAGCTGGTGTATAAATTCAAATTTCCTCTCTCCACGCGCTCATTTCCATATCTCGGATACTCTCCCCTATGCTTTATTATTAAAACTCAATGCAAAAACCGACATTCGACTTATTCGCTATCTACGTGCGGAAATGGCATTATCGGCCGCCCGAAGCGCACACGTCTCAGCCAATAGGGCATTCTTATCAGAAAATGACTTATTTCAAATGACAGAGTGTTCTAAAGAACGTTCCAATTCGAAACATTACAATCGACAATTTTAAACATTTCAATTTCAATTCTCAGTCGTTACGCTAAGGCGGGTTTTAGGTTGGATGGTAGTAAATTGTTAGGTTGTACAGAATGGGACGGCTTGTAGCGAAAGGAAATTGGAATAAGAAAATTTGGGGTGTAAAATGAAAGATAGACGAGTGCTAATTTCCGGCTATTACTACGTCTCTTTCTTTCCCGCACATTTATTGCGGGGACGGGAGTGGGGTGGGGTTGCTGTCTTTTTCTACCTAGTGGAAACACTGGCGGGACCGTAACGTGTGGTGTGGGGTGGGATTGTGGATGCGGTGCTTAATAACTTTGTAATGTGTGAATGGGCACGGGCAAATTGTAATTTCGTATTTATATTTCTCTCGGTTCTGAATTCAAAGTTGTATGATAGTGAGTAGGTCAGTGTAGATACTGGTGGGTTAGGTATAATAATGTAATTTCTTAAGTATGCTCATTTATCATAGTGACGTACCATAAATTGAACAAGTTCTCAGTAATATTATCGGAAAGAGCTATTTATTTTATGACTAGAATTGACTGGATGATAATAATGATTTAATCTCTAAGGAAGGTTAATGTTGACAATGTCGAGACATTTCGTTCGGACCTTCTGTAACATAATACGCTTCTATCAGGCGGGATGAGCTAGCTATTAACAGATTAACACGCGACGCGACAGCTAAATGAAATCACTACCAGCAAAGTAAACCAACGCTTGCTCTGCTTTAATTGATGGCTTAAATATACCGACGCATGAAGACTGAAGGGGTTAAGCGACTAATCTGAAAGTGTTTGTTAGTTTGCTGGTATTTCCTTCTTTCATGTCGCAACGGAGCAATGGATACTCAAGATTTTTTGCATAGATACAGTTTATGGGCCGGAGAGTGCTATAAGATTTTTTTTCCGGAAAATGCACGTGTCCCGTGGAATAGATAAGGGAACTTGACGCGGCAAAGCCTTCGTTTAAAATATTAAAATTATATTCAACATCTCCTCCTAAGAACAAAAAGTAGGCTCTAAAGATGGCCATTTCTGCATTATTGCATTTTATTTTCCGTTTGCCATTTAATATTAAAAATGTGAAAAATACCTGTCTGTTTGTAAATCTACCTGCGTAGTACTTTGCAAGCAACAAATAAACTCTAATTAGTACATTGGATAATTTAAAAAGGTGAAGCATTTGGACTGCAACGTTAAATAAAGAAACAGAGCTACAAATAAATTAACGCATTGCCAAAGTTTTTTAACTTAATAATCTACATAAAGCTCAATGTATATGTAATGAACTGGTGAAAGACAATTCCTATCGAATTAAAGTTCCTACACAACAAAAACCTGAGCGGCCACAATTAATTCAAATCGATTTCCACTTAAGCAAACCTTGGCCGCGAACGATCAGAATTTCAAATTGACCTTCCGAGCAAGCTGGCAGCACGGTGTAAACGTTCTTTTTTGATTCCAATATGCCATTTAAACGGAAAGCGCCAAAAGAAATAGTAGTTACAGCCGAGTTAGGTTGGCCAGCCTGATGCTATCTTGGCAGTTGGCACACCTGACCGACGCTAATTGGACAATAAATCAATTCTTCCCCGCTTCTTATTGGCGAATCGTGGCATTCCAATATAGAAAATTTGGCCGGCCGATATTGACAACATGATAAAAAACAATAGGCGGTTATCTTTTTCTTTTGTGTTCATCTCTGGAACTCGGTTCTTATTAAGGTTGGAACTGTTTGTGTTTTGTTTGTTGGTCCAATGTCTTATCGGTTAGACAATTTGTTTTTGAGAGCTCGTTATTGAATTATTAATATTGATATAACTCATGTTATAAACAAACATTATTAAAAAAATTGATTTGATTTTTTGGCTAATTTATTGTGTTTTCTCCAATAAAATTATGCCTGCAATACAATTAAAAACTGATAAGAATTTGAAATACAAGTAATCAACAAAGTAACAAAGTAATATCGACTCTACTGCACGGAATAAACATTTTAATGGGGCAAAGTGCGCAAGCGTCATCCATTATTGGGGTTATTAACAAAACGGAACGCCCGACTAATCTGGGCTCTGGGCATAATTAAATTCCAAGAACAAGCAGACTATTAAAATGAAACGGTAGCGAGACGTCCATTACGAAACGGAACGTGCATAATTATTTCGTTCCCGCCCTTTTTTCTTTTTTTCCAGTTCGATTTTCGAAAGCGCGCGCTAATTCACCGTCGCTGCAAACTGGCACGTAGTCTTGTAAACAATGTTCACGTAAAATCTTATTCAATTATCGAATACGCTCGGTTACTTAAGCAAGACTTAAACTGATGAGATTGCGGAGTGTTAATTATTTTCGCAAATCTGCTTATCGTGTTCTTATTCAATATAATGAAAAACATTCGAAGCACCCTTGTATTAGATAGGTAGGTTCCTATGTAGGTAAATGCTACTGCTAATGCTAATGATTTAAGGAATTGGATACTTGACCAATGCAATCAACACATTTCATGATTTCAATACTTTATAGGTATTTACCAAAAGACAGAACTAAACAAAACTTGCCACCACTACAACAATGTTAGTCAAAGAACTACGGACCAACCGGAATAAAACTGAAATGAGGAACGATCAGGATGATACTTGAAGACTTTGTAAACGATACTAAAATAGATAGTTATTTGAAATTGTAAAATTTGAGCTGAAACAGTAGAATAATATCGCATAACTTCCATAATAACATAAACCTTCTGGACCTTATCAGTAACCAGTTTAAAATTATGTATCAACTTATTATCCCTGGTTTTCCTCAATCCACTTCAAAGTGTGTAAATTACAATAGAAACAGGAGTTGAGAACCTTTCCAACGACATTATAGCATGCAGCTAACAAAAACGATTCCGTTTTTTCTATCCAGACCACCAACGCATTCAAATGAGGCATATCATTAGCCATGTATAAACAACGTCGTAAAATGACTGGTAGCTGGTAGCGTTGCTTGTCACATCCTCCGTATAATATTATTCATGTTCCGCTATCAGAGAGACTCATCTACCGTTCGTACTGCTAACATGTATTTTGACAGATGACATAACTTTGGCGCCATATCGCGGGCCTGTCATCTCAGTACGATGAAATACAATTGGGATCCAATAATAAGCTCCCGTCTTACGTTCTGATAAAGCGGTTCTTGTAAATCAGTGTAATGGGTGACGTTGACGTCAATGGGCTGTTTATTGAATAGTCATTGTATTGTCTTATCAACTTATTGCAATATATCTACTATGCTTTTTTTTATGTCTCATGTATTTGGAAGAATTTCTTTCCAGCAAATAGGATTTGAGATAAATCCAAATCCACAGGATACTTAAACTCAATTGGACTAAAACGCTGAGCTGAATGCAATATTCAAACAAAAGGGATCTGAAAGCTTCATCAGATAGCCCTCACACCTAAGATACAATACGTTTTATTAAGAACCTTATCTAGAAACAATTAGCAAGGGTGTTTAGATTTACCTATAATCATCTATCTTTAGACCACTATATTTTAAAAGGAAAGATTTGTTCTAGTCCAAACTGATTAAAACAACAAACTTTTTTCGGCCCTCTAGAAGCATGGATCTCTCTCCATGTTCCCCATGCTTGTAGGGGACCCCATAACTGCGGAGGACTAAAGCCTAAAGTCCTTCAATACGGCTTCACGACTACTATTTAACGATAACCACCAGAACGGACTACATAAGCTTACGTCTTACATCTGAATTAGATACTAGTTCACTAAAATTTCCTGATAGCGGTCACCTATCCACTTCCGAACGCACCATATTGTGGTCGATTAATACTACTGACCCAAGCCACAGGTTACGCACTTCACCTTGACCAAATTAACGAGCTCAAACTCAGCAAGTCTAAGCTCTCCAAAAGTAGAATCGGATATGAGAAGGAGGATTAATCAAAGGTGTTGTGGGCGCCAGACAGCAGGCACACAGATAAAAAAAGTTAAATAAAAATAATGAATAGTTGGAAAACGGACAGACGTCACGATGTCATAGATTCGTATTTGTCAGGAAGGCATACCATGCATACCGTGGTTTTCTTTCTTTTAATCGGCAGGGTTGCCTCTTTAGTAAATAACTTTAAGCGATTATCATTCAAACAATGTTTTGTCCGTAGCTTGGTGTAAATGTACGTAGAATGAACTAAGGAATTAAAAAGAAAAATTTAATAGGTAGTATCAAAAGTTTTATTTACCTTTTGCGGAACAGGAAAATAGTAATATGATATCAGATAATAATATATTTAAATATACCTAAGTGTGTGTTCACACTCGGTGTGTTGTTTGTATAAACATGTAAGTAGTACCTACTTATTTACTACGATTTAAATAAGAACGTGTGCGTGTCGTTTCATATCCTTATGCAACATAAATACCATATTAAAAACCTTATACCTACCTTAATATTATGCTTAACCATCATATGCACCACTGCCACAAAATAAATGCTGACTCATCCACCCAGGGTTGAGTGGCAAAGAATGCCGAAAAGCATTAAGCGCTCGCCCACAAAAATAATTTAAGAAAAATAAATGATTACTGGTGGAAAAAAAAAACAATTTTTAAGTGTACCTACTATAAATATGAAGGATCAATAATTTATGTAAAAAAATTACATGCATACTAATAACACACAAGTACATATACAATAAGAGATAACTATACTGTAAGAAAATAGTCAGGTTGAGGTCGTGTCAAAAATACATTTAGCGTTATAATTACAACAATAGTTCATAAATATTTATTGCTATTGCTATGATGCATTATTGTGAGCCAAATGGGCTATCATTCAGCTACTTATTTTTGGTTGTCTGCGTAAGAATAAGGGTTATTAAAAACCCCGATCAAAAGTAATTCTACGCACTCCTGCCTTTAATACATTTTAACTCAACCCTACTCCCTAGTGGGCAGTTACGTAACCCTCCATTGCCCAGATCCATCACGGTTCGACGGGCCGATCGTTTGACTCGTGCGCGTGATAGAGTGGGACAGTGGTGACTGAGATTCCTTTTTTTTTCTTATGCGCTTAGTTTCCTGATTAAAACCTTGCTCTCTGGTGCTCTAATTACTTGTTACTTATTTATGTAACCGCTCGCATAACGGAAAAAATTGTATTTTCAGAGGGCTCTGGGCACCTCGGAGTGTCGTCAACTACCGGAGGCCTATGTCCAGCCGTGGACTCAAAAGCTGATGTTTTTGGGAGAATAATGGATCGCTCATCTTACATTATTTAATGGGTGAACATTTTCAACTTATCAAGTGGTAGTAATCTGTCACAATAGAAAAAAAAAGAAAAACGTTTATTGCTTGCCGTTGGTTTGCAAAAGATGTTACTTCAAATAAATAACTATTTATTTGAAGTTATGTTATTTATTTGACTGTTATGAGCTCATAACAGTCTACCCTATGCGGGCACAGAATAATTTTGTCACATGTTTGATAAATTTACTTTTATTTTTTAGCATTTAGTATCTCAAACATTATCACCGCTTCGTGCCTAAGTGGGCATTTTTGCTTTGATAAGCAGAGAGCAGAAGAACTTTTCATTCGTAATTTATTTTCGTTTCAAAATTCCCCAGTTCCCCAATTCCTAAGTTACCCCACTTTGTCATTTGCAGAATATGCCGTCAGCATGACGCCAAAATTTAAAAAAATAACATTTGTTCCGCGTCCCCCACGCAAAGATTAAGTCCAACTTTCAATTTTAAATTAAACAACTCTAACAGCCTTCGAAAGGTTGTTAAGTACTTACCTAATTTCTGTATTGGATTGTCGTAAATCCTTATTCTAGCGGATGTCTGCACTGTTTAAGACCACTAACACTACACACTACCAAATTTTAAGTTTGTAGGCCCATGAATATTATAAGCTTTATAATTTGGTAATATTTTATGAGTTTCAGTATGTTTTTATTGGATGCAAGACTGTTTATTATCTTTCTCAGACAATCATTAAAAGTTTAACGTCGTAAGAATTACAACGTCAACGTCACTGTCAGACCTGTCAGTGATCCATAATTGATAAACAAAACAAACATTTCAAACCAACCAACATAATGATAAAATAAATTATACCTATAAAGCGCCCGTGCCTTAATTTATTAAGTATAAAAAGTCTGCACTAAAGGTTCAAACATGCAAACCAGCAACACAACAGAAGATGACGGTAAATTTCTAAAAATAACCTCGGAATGAATCACTTTAATATACATTAAGAAAACTTAAAAGCTTATTACATGCGTCTGATATAGATATATGTTTAAATAGCACATGTACTAAACATCTACAAGTTCTGAAACAAAACCTGATATGATACATGAATCGATTCTCTTTCACCTCCAGCTCCATCAGACAGCAGTCTGTTAGTGATAATAGTGGACACAAATCCAAACCAGCGCTACATCACGGAGGACCCGAAGGTGCTAACGGGATGTCTGGATGCCGTGATAGCTTTTGCCAACTCGCATCTGATGCAGAAGACTAGGAATCAACTAGCAGTTATTGGGTGTCATTTTCACAAAAGGTACCTATGTGATGTACATATTTTTTATATAAACAAAAAGGAAATGAGTCACACTATTCTCCTAAAACACTTTCGGAAATGACTCTTTGCATTATGCTAGCTGTTACATACTTACACACAAACCAATAGGACATTTTAATTCATTAAAAATTCATTCTTAAAAATAGGTAGGCTGTTGTAGACTAATTTATGTATTGTAAATCTATATTTGGTTGTATACAGTAAAGAATACAAGCTTTTCTTTTCTTTTCTTTGCTTTGACAAAGAGAAGGGCCTTGGTCTGCCTAGGTCCACTATGCTTTTCAAATGGGGTGGGGGAGAGTACAATAGTACTCTAATACAGTAGTACAATAGTAATGACAAACTTAATAAAGTTTGTCATTTGCTATCTCCATATTCCCTAAAATATATAAATTTAAGAATATGAGAATAATGCTTATCTTGATTTTCAGTGAGTACCTGTATCCATCGCCGGGAAAGCCCTTAGATGTACGGCAGATAGATGGACAATATGAACTGTTTACACTTGTGGAAAAAACTGTTAAAATGAGGTAAATACACCTGTATAGCATTTGAAACTCGTTTGCAAATCGTAATAATTGCATTCCATACAAATGCCAGCTTCTATGATTAAGGTACATTTGAGATTGACAGTAATATTCGTAAGATTCGTAAATAAATTTGGTTTCAAGTTAAATTAAACAATGTAGGTGAATATGTGATAATAACATTGTATTTAGCAGAAAGCACAACACAGGGAATCCTAGTGCGGGGGTGTGAGCGTGTATGCGTTTATTTATTTAATTTATTTATTTATTCAGTATTACACAATATTATGTATAGTATAGTAAGGTTTGGCTTGGCAGGCTCCAGTCTAAAAATGTTTGTTGAAACTTCCACAACATAATTACATTATGTGTCCGAGTTGTTGTATCCTTGTGTGTGTTGCAAACCTAGATAACTAGGTAAACAAACTCTTTTTTCTGTTTTACTTCTAATACCATTTGATATAACAAACAACATTTAGTAAGCATTTTTGATATGCAATAGATATCATTTGGTGCTTCACAATTATAAAGTGTTTAAGTTAAATTGTAGCCCTAATAAAACATTTGTTATATTTGTATGTTACTCTGACAAAGGGAATGTTTCATTTCCAGATTAGTAAATTTGATCAAAAGTCAGCCCCAGGAAGAAAAACCCGGAGAATCCTTGCTAGCAGGAGCTATTGCTATGGCTCTTTGCTTTATTATGAGGGTGAGTTCAGTGTACTTATTTGCTCTTTTTTTGATAAATTCAGCTTACTTAAAATGGTATACGGCACAGTTTTGGTGATTTATATGAAACATTCACCAGTTTATTCTCGGTAGACTATGACATGGGGTTCTTCAGAAAAGGCGCATAAAGAGCTCGCCTTCAGGGCAAAAGATGGTGAACACTTAACAAAAAAATATCTCAACGCGTATGAATCTCTCTCCCTCGCATTTGGCATGCTCAGAGGAAGACCTGACTACCATACCATATTAGAGACCATACATAGTAAACATAATACATATTAGTAGTCCATATTAGTGAGCTGGTGATGAGTCAGTGAAGATGAATGTGTTAAGATTGAACTATGCAATCTCTCGTTGCAGATGCGCAAGCAATGCGCGCCGGGACTTCGCATGTGCAGTCGCATCCTAGTCATCACAGGGAGCTCCGACACCGCCGCGCAGTACATCAACTATATGAATGTGTTCTTCGCCGCGCAGGTCAGTGTGACGTAACGGTGCAGACACACAGGTCAGTGTGACGTAACGGTGCAGACACACAGGTCAGTGTGATGTAACGTTGCAGACACACAGGTCAGTGTGATGTAACGTTGCAGACACACAGGTCAGTGTGATGTCACGGTGCAGACACACAGGTCAGTGTGATGTCACGTTGCAGATGCACAGGTCAGTGTGATGTTACGTTGCAGACACACGGGTCAGTATGATTACAAATTAAGTATAGTTTTCCTTTAATTTTTAAACCCGCCTTCGTCCGCTTTCTACTTCGCCCAAAGGTTGGCTGCTAGAGAATACTGTTAGTATTAAGTCTTTTATACCATTATTGTTTTTATTGGTGTATTAAAGTTTTATAAATAAATAAATAAAAGCTTACATCATACAATCCAAAGCTC